>JANHGC010000357.1:287827-299774 GCA_027560395.1 Boaedon fuliginosus | reverse complement strand
CAAGACTTTCATATATATATATACGAAAACAAATATATATATATATATATACACACACACAATATACATAAAAATGGTAAGCTGTCCAGAGTCATTGACTGATTGAGATTAATGGCTATAGAAATGAATGAATAATAATATTATGTATGGTCAGGGTTTAATAATCCATTTGAAAGTTAGGTGCTGTATATATGTAAGTGTGTGTGTGTGTGTGTGTGTATACACACCCAAATACATTCACACAGATATACATATACAACTAATCCTCGACTTACAACAGTTCATTTAGTGACCATTCAAAGTTACAACCATACCGAAAAAAATGACTTATGATAGTTTTCATACTTACAACCATTGCATCCCTATGGTCACATGATCAAAATCCAGATGTTTGGCAAACTGATTCCTATTTATGATGATTGCAGTGTCCTGGAATTATGTGATCAGATTTTGCAACTTTCTGACAAGCAAAGTCAGTGGGGAATCCAGATTCACTTAACAAATGTGTTAATAACTTAACAAATGCATTGATTCAGTTGACAACTGTGGCAAGAAAAGTCATAAAGTGGAGCAAACTCATGTAACAAATGTTTCACTTAGCAACACAAATTTTCGGCTCAATTCTGGTCATAACTTGAGGACTACCTGTACACATACATACACACACACAGACACACACACACACACACACACACACACATTCAATTATATGTATAATTTTCTTCTCTAATCTTTTCTTTTTTTCCTTTTCATATAAAAGTTTTTTAAAAAATAATTGTGTGGTAGTCACTGGACTCAAGAAGCAGGCATTAGGATAAAAACACAGTAAGATATAATTCTGGATCATAGAAGAATATCTTTAGGGCTTGACCCACTGAGTTTGAATGTGTTTCAGAGAAAACAAAATAAATAGGGAAGAAACTGCAGCATTCCCTTCTAAGAGGCACAGCCTGTTTGACTTTAGGGAAGTTATTTCTTTTTTGAAGAAAAAATATTTTAAAAGAAATGTAAGATCTTTGCAAGTCCTGAGGAAAGTTTTTTTTCAGTTTCAACTCAATAGCCTTTTGCAAAAGATAACTAAGTAATAACCCCTTGCAGTTTTTATTTTCCCTTCCAGGAATATAATAACAACCCCTAACTAGTTCACTAAAGTTTGTGCTGCCAAACTTTCTTTTCCAGAGAATTCTAAGGATAAACTTTAATAGTATAACTATTTTCTTGTCATAGCACCCCATGGGTATTAAAATTCAATTAGCCATCTCATTAATGAATTCCATCAGTTATCAAATACAGTGGAATAACTGACTGCAACACTGTGACATATCAATTGTGAGAATTCAGCATGTATGAAAGTAAAGTTGCTTGGAGAGAGAAGAATTAAATAAAATATATTCTGTTGTGATTAGCTGGACGAGGACTAATATTTTAATGCTTGTTTTGTGGCCTAAAAATCACAATGGACTTTGACTATGCCATGCTCTCAAAGCCAGATAAAATCAAGCATTGTGGCTGCCTAGGTTCAGTAACACATGATTGATAGAAATCGGGCTTGTCTTTTGCATAATCCTGCACTTTGCCAAGAGTTTGAATAATTACAGAAACTAGGCAAAACATCATATATTTCACAAAAAGACATGAAGATCTCACTTTTCTGGCAGGTACTAGATCTAGGATGTTAATGGATGGAGGATGTGATGTATATGTGTGGGACGTTTAGTAAGGTGCCGTGATGTCAACTTCATTCTTTTAATTGATTTCAGTACGCATTGTGTTTTATTGTTTGGTCACCAAGAAACTCCCATTGTAGGTGGGTGACTGTATATATTTGTTAAATAAATAAAATAGAAATAAAGTTGAAAGCTCCTTCTGGGAATATTTAGAATATCTAGACAATTGGAACAGGGAAAAAGGAATCTGTGATCCTTCAGATTTTACAGATTAAACAGACCAGTGACTCCAGCTAGCATCATTAATGGTGAAGGATCCTGGGAGTTATTGCTTAGCGAAACATGAAAAAGCTGACAGGTTCCCCCTCTCCATTACAGGATTATATGCATGGAAGAAAGCTAAACAATTTTTCAATACATCACCTCTTTCCTGATTATGTGTTTTTGAAGAGTTATTTCTGTTTTATAATCAAAATGGCATGCATTTTACAGAAGCAATGCGTATTTACTCTCAGAATAATTTCTGAAAATCATTTTTTAAGTTTTGGAAATAAATTATTTTATTTGGAATAATTTGGCAATGACTCAAAGGCCTGTAAAATAATAAATATTTGGAAATGCAATAGAAATTCTGTTCTTTAGATCACCTAAATTTCCTGGTTTTTGATCTTTCAGCAAACACGTTCTGCTTTTTCATATATAAAAGATTAACATTTGAAGAAATCAATTTCAGCTCCAAATTTCACAGTGCACGATAGGCATAAGTACACTGAATAAAATATAAACAAACCAACTTTTACAACTTGTTGTCTTGTTTCGGGTACCCTTGTAGAAGGATCCTTAATACACACAACCACAGACCTTGGCTATTCTAATTCAGAAAGACCTTGATAATTCTCCGTAGTGCTGCTTGATCAAGAAATAGAGTGTTGTGCTTTCTTTCTTGAAAGGAGCATAAGTGCACCCCACTTTGAGGAGAAGGCTAATCCAATAAAGAGTGTGCTTTATTTGGGAACTTTGATGTGAGCTGCTCAGCTTCCCCCCCGCCACACACACACCTTTTTATTAAGGGCTAATATATATACATATATTAGTAATGCCAGCAATGTACACAGCAAACTGTGATGCCAAAATGATGACACCTGTGTAATGATGTAATCACACAAATGCTGCAATTATATATTTGCACTAGGATGCCTGACAACAAATTGTGCCATCAAAAATGATAATACATATGTTATCAATAAAGGAGAATATTCATATGTCAGGTCTAAAATGAGGGTCTTTGGTACATATCTGAGTTTGGTTGTTTTCCTTCAAACATTTCATTACACAAACTAGGTAACAACATCAGAAGACACGTTGAAAAATCTTTAATTTCACAACACATGGACAGACTTAACCATAGTTTTAACTGAAAACTGACTATCCTAGACCAAGCCAAGTCCAGAGTTTCTGGAAGCTGGGCACAATGACAAATTGGCCATGAATAGTCACATAGATATAATCAACATTTATATACTGTGCAAAGGAGAGAGTGAACAAGCCAAAAAGGGAAGAAAAAGACTAAAATTTATTCCCACCAGCAATCAACATCCAGAGGAGATTAACACCAAGATTATCAGACTAACAATCAAGAAGTAAACAGTGCCCAAATCAAGGAACAGCCAAACAAGCAAACAGCCCAACCAAAGATCCACTAAGACCACTCCCATCAATCCTGACTGGGAGAGCCACTATAAATATAAACTGAAAGCAAATCCCATTCCTTACTAGCACTGATGATGTTACCTAGTTTGGGTAATGAGCATCTGCAAAAAAAACCACACAACTCTGCTCAGAGAGAACCCCTCACATATGTTATCATTTGCCCCTCTATGCTTTCCCTGCAGAAACCCATGATAGGGCCTGATGTAAGTTTATTGTTTCCCCTTGCAAAGATTTTGTGTCGACTGAAAGCAGTTTTGATGGCGGTTCTCTGTATATTTCAAGCTTGATTCTTGAAGGCTCAGATATAGTGTCCTTAGAAACCACAGCATTGAAAAGGCTTTCCTCTAGAGGTTCAAGACGGTCCAAACTCAGGTACTTCCCAGGCATAAATTGTTATTCACGCAGATTTCTGTAGCCAGGAATATACATAAGATTTGCTACTGGGTTAAAAAAAAAGAAAAAAAAACAATTAAAGATTTTGATGAATAAATATTAACAATTTAAAGACTTTAACATAGAAAACAAATTATAAAATATACTGTATCATAAGGGAGGAATTAGAAACAAAGTCTGAGGTTTAGATTTGTTTCCTTGAAAAATTTGGAAGTAATGGCTAAGTCAACAAAAATGGTAGCTGACCACTTTCGGAATAGGGATTTGAAGCATTAGCTCCCTCCCCTGATTTTTCTAATTACTCTCTAGAAATAAATTACCGTAGTTGCTGGCTGAAAGATACCTTCAAATACTGACTTTAGAAGAATTCACTGGTTGTTTTAATCTATGGTTTTATATATATTTTTAATAATCGATATCAGATAAACTGGCTTTTTGTGCAGGGAGTTTTACTTTATCAGATGACCAGATAATACAAAGCCAGATCTGTCCTACAATATAACGATATAAAGATACTTTCAAATGTAATTTTTTATTTTTAAAAATAGACACTTTCATTTAAAGGTAATTTAACATTCTGCCATACCTCTTCTTATTATGAATTACAAATACTACCAAAATAGTATTTTCTCAAGCAAAACTGCCCTTCTGAAGGAGAAAGAAACTGGAAAGTTTGTTCATCTAAGTCTTGCATTACATGATAAGCTTGAGTGGGGCCCAGATGGGTCCTAGGTATTATTCTAATATCAAATGCATCTTTTATGACTGTTCAGTGGCAACAGATGAATGAAAAGGACATTCTATCTTTGTATCTCTAATTCCAAGAAGAATGCTTGCTCTTTAAGGAAAAACTAAATATTATTTTCAGGCATGGATTTTCATTTACCACTGAAATAATAAAACACCTATATCCAATCTGTTTATCATAGCTGTGATACTGCCTGGGTGCATTAGGGAATGCAACTAGGAAACAGATTACCAATTAAAACAGACTTTTAGAACATAAAACTTTCAAATCTCAGCCAATATATTTAGTTCCCATGAAATAAAGCTATTCATTAAAATAGTCTAGGCATACAATCAATTTTACTTACTGGGCAAACTGCACATATCCAAGTATGGTCATCTGGGGTAGTGCTTGTTTCCTTTCTAAAGGGAACATTGCTTCAGTTTTTTTTATGCTAACTTCTTTTAAGCAGTGCAGATGGTAGAAAGGGTGGATTCAGGAATTTAGTTTCACAAATGTTTGATGTTTGAAGCAGTGGCTAGTTAGAGCAATTTCTGAGCAAGTAAGAAAGGGTCTCTATGTGGCTATATGAGGCACTTGGGTCTTCTGCGAAGATGAAAACAGCCTTGTTATATAGTAAAAACTTTGTTCTCTAAAAGTCAAAGCCACAACACAAGTTTATATTCCACAGCAGTTTTCTAATGGGAGAAGATAACCTCCTAGAACATTGTATTATCTTGAGAACAAAGCATGCAGCAATCATTTAGGATGTGCAGAGAACAATTATTCCTTTCCTTGCTTAAAAGGAGTTGCATTTCATTTCCATGCCTAAGAGAACTGGAGCAATTGCACAGGAATTAGTGGGGGAGATAACAAGATGTAAGATTCATCCTCCTCCAGCCAAGGAACATTTTTAAAAACCCTCTATAGATTGTGGTGAGGAAATCCTCCATGAATATATATCTTGTTTTCTTCTCTCTTCATCCCAGGATGGAACCAGGGTGGTTTTTTCCCCCCATCACAACCATCTACTAAGAAAGGCTTTCTGCAGTTGGTTTGCTATGCATCTGCCGGAGACATGACGGGATTAGAAAAAGCCGTACCGATTGATTCTGAGTCCAGTTTAAGTCTCAGGAGCTTAGGGGGGTTCACATCAAAGTCTTCAGTGACAGCCAGCTTGACCTTGCCATTCTGATTCTCCTTGATAGGCTCTAGAAAAACAACATGCTTGTTTGCACTGATCTTGCGATTTGTCACATCTGTGACCGGTGGAGTTGTACTAAGAATAGAGGATTGGGCACTGCAGTCTTGAGGGGGACTTGTAGGCTTCCTGCAGCACTTAGAGCAACAACATGGTGTAAGGTATAAGTACATCAGCACTAATACCAAGCTTACAATACACCCTAGGAGGGTTGTGAGGCTAGTACTGAAAGATTCCACTAATTTGGAGTAGTGGACTGTCACGTTAACTTCATACGTTTCATTGATCTTTTGGAGATCACTGATTGCTATGCACTCATAAACACCTGAGTACGACCGGCTGACATTTATGATCTTTAAGCTTCCGTTTTTTAAAGGTTGAAGTGTCTGATCGCTGTGCTCGGGATACATGAATAATTCATGGCGTGGGGATATCCACCTGTAAGTGGTGGTATTGTCTTCATGGAGGCTGGTGTTGCAGTCTATTACCAAGGATTCTCCCACTCTGCACAGCACTTCTGGAATGTCAAACTTCCTTTGGTTCCAAGAACAAATTTGAAAATATTTATTGTAATTGAAGGTTTTAATTAAGGAGCGCATATTGGGGTAGGCTTTACACGTATGCTCCTCGATGAAATCCTGCACAGAACTGTAACCACGATGTTTCCATTCCAGGAGCATCTCCTGGAGAGAGCAATCACAATTCACAGGGTTGTTGTGAAAATACAAGCCATTTTTAATGTATGTAGGCAAAGTTGCTATGACTTGAATAGGAATGCTGCTTAGGTTGTTGGTAGAAAGATCAAGCGTCCTTAGATAAGGATGTTCAAGTTTTTGAATAGACTCAAATGGAAATTTTGTTAGCCTATTCCAACTTAGATAGATCTTTTGCAAATTGATTAATGTCATGAAAGCTTTTTCATCCACTTGCGCTATCTTGTTGTTGTAAAGGAGAAGCTCTTTCAAGTTCACAAGGTCTTCAAAGTAGTATTTTTCCACAGTTTGCAGATGGTTGGAGGACATATCCAGATACAGAAGGTAGGTAGCATTGCGAAACACATGTTGAGTGATGTTTTTTATTTTGTTGTGGCTAATCCTAAAGGTTTCAAGATGTGGCAAAGTGATCAGGCAATAATCATGAAGATGAACAATAGCATTGTGGCTGAGATCCAAGGTGATAGTTGTAGGAGGCAATGTAACAGGGACATGCCGAAGGTTTTTCCTGGAACAGCTCAGGAGATCAGCAGTACAGATGCAGACTTCAGGGCATCTTGTGAAAGTGGAAGCATTGCTTAAGATGCTAACTTGAACACCCAGGCCAAACAGTACCAACAGCTTCCCCAGGAGTTTACAAATAAATAGAGTTAATGTCAGCAGGCTCATTGTGAAATGATGGAATTCACTCTTTCCTGCCAGCAAGATCAATCCAGGCTGCCAAAATAAAATTCACACTGAGCATGGTCTTTCATGGAACAGGTTGTAATGTGAACAGCTGACAGTTGAAAGGATTGCTGAAATCGGGTGGGCCCCTTTTAGAGACTCAAGTTTTCTAAAACGGTTTTTGCACATTGCAGAAAAACAACAACCCAGATGAAAACGTCATGCAACTACTGCTCAGCATGCCATGTTAAGGCTTGGTACCAATTTAGCAAGCCTCTGTATTCAGTTTTTGCCCCAAATAATTTCAGTGGCACAGTGCATCTGTAAAGGTAAAAATGAATATGCCCTTGAGCCAAATCTCTTTGAATTCTACTTCAGGATCTTTGAGAAGATTTAACGATGTTCCTCCAAGCTGTTTCTCCCTCAGATAACTTATCTTAACATCCATTTGAAACTGCAATTTTGATAACTTTATTGCCCAGAAAAGTCACAGCCATTTCTGCCTACTGTCCTTGGAGTCAAAGTTTCCGTTAGGGAATGAGCATCCTCTGGTTAGGCAACTCCTGTATTGCTCCATCGTTAATGAGATTCAGGTAGAAGCCTTTCCCTTCCCTTCTGCAATCCCAAAGGAAAATGCCAAAAAAGCAGCTCTTACCCCGTTTCCATATTCTCTGGTTTATATTGAGCAGCATCCCTCCTTCCTGCTCCTTGAATCTTTCAGCCAAGCTCTATGTATGCAAACACTTCCCTCCTTCAGCTATTTACAAGCAGCCGTGAATACTGACAGGGAAAACCTACTGGGCTTAGAAGCAATCTTATTGGCTTGTGTTAAAAGGGAGTGGTGTTAGAAAGGGAGGAGAGAGGAGAACCAGAAATGAAGACATTTTTTTTTTGAATGGCATGTAGGTTCTTCGCTATGCCAGGCAGAGGCAGAAAAATCCCTGCACAGTTCTTCTAAGATTGACTAACCAAGAGGCACACAAGAACTGCAGCAACTTGCACCAGTGGTTGCAGTTGCAAGAGAAACAAAGAGGGAGAAAGAAGCAGCCTTGCAAAAAGAAGGAAGGTTGTTTTCTGGTTAGGGACCTCTTCTGCTTCTCTTTTCAAGCTGCCTCTATAAACTTTCAGTTTCATTGCTCTTGCATCTGGTCTTCTTTTTTTTAAAAAAAAACCCCAGAGGCATGGCTTTGCAATTATTAAAAGAGACAACCAAGATTGCAATTTTATTACTTTCTCTATTTCACTGAATGGGATACATTTACAAAACAACCATGAACACAGGTGTTTTTTTCTCTTCTGTATACTTGACATTATGTTTACTGTCCTTTGTGATGTAGGTACTTGGAACAATTGTACAGTAGTTAGGAACTTGAATCAGAAGTGAGGTGTACATTAGGCAATGATGCTGAAGGCAACGACAATAAAGATGAAACAATGACCACTTGTGATCCCTGGGGTTAAGTAGGGATTGTCAGGGTTTATCTACTCAATAGTAGGCAAAATCTTGAACTTTCAAATGGAGACAGGCACTATTACAATTTTTTTTTAGTAATTAAGCAAGTAGTTCCTAATTCTCAATCCCTCCCAAAAGCAAAGTGCCCTTTTCTTAGCATCAGTGCTTCTGTTTCCATTGTGAGCCTTTCATTGTTACGAAATTAAAGAGTGATTTCTTTGACACTTTGAAACTTTCCACACTGGAATCCTCATTAGGAAAACTCACAGAGAGCTTTCCTGTTTCTATATTGCATCATCATCATATTTCTTTCTTATAGATTTGTAGCTTTCAGTGCTATCTGGATTTTGGTGTATAAGTACAATGATCACAGTAATATATGATTTCATAATCTAGCAATGGCTTCTTTTATCACTGGCAAATTTCCAAAAGTAAAACAATAGAAGTAATTAGGCTGAGTTCATAGCTGCCATCTGTACTCTAGTTATATAAGAAGTTTTTCTCTGCTATGCTGGATGAAACCAACTTGTCCCACAGTCTATAAAGTTGTCCAGTTGCCTTCTATTCATTTGATTAAAAAAACAGTTTATTTATTTATTTATTTAATTAGATTTATACCCCACCTCATTTCCCCGGTCAGGGGGAACTCGAGGCAGCTAACAATGAAAATACAATATATTACAATATAAAAAATCAAAAACAATCACCCACACATTCACAACATTCAAAAGGCTTCAAAAGAGAAAGAAAGAGAGGGGGTGGGGGCACATCAATTCCAGGCCCTCCGACAAAGCCAGGTCTTTGCGGTCTTGCGGAAGGCCACAAGGTGGGGATGGTCCTAATCTCTACAGGGATTCCAGAGGGCTGATTTAGTTCTCTAAAGCCTACATTCTTTTTTCAAGTTGTAGTAAATAATAAATGCTTTTCACTGCTGTGAATATCGGAAGTGGCCTAACGGTGAGTCAGAGTGGCTCAATGTCACCAATGTTGACTGTGAATACTCACCATGGTTTCATAAAGTTCAGCATATCTGGAGATGGCAAAGATTGAAGGTGGAACTTCTCCCATGTGCAACACATGCTCTACCAGTGCTATTTTGCCTGCAGCCCTGAATCTGACTCATTGTAAAGTAGCTCCCTATATTCCTTCTCTGCTCTTGAGCAAATGGCTAGGAGTCTCTCCCCCATATTCAAGACGTTGCTTCTTCCTTTCTTGGATGTTAGGGGGTTAGGATGCAGTATTGTAGGCTAACTTTGCCTACAGCCAGGAGCTCGAGCCTGACCAACTCAAGGTTGACTCAGCCTTCCATCCTTCCAAGATCATTAAAATGGGGACCCAGTTTGTTGGAGGCAATATTCTGACTCTGTAAACCGCTCAGCGAGGGCTGTAAAACACTGAAGCGGTATATAAGTCTAAGTATTATTGCTATACTGTATTGCATCTTACCTTTATTGGTTGGTGGCTTGTGTTAGTTTAGAAGTCACTGCCTTGCTGTTGTGTAATTTTGCTAAGGTATTATTAGCTCTAAAGTTATTCTCTAGATAGAAAATATGTGTGCACATTTCATGAAGGTGAGAAGGACAAATGGATAATTTCTCTTGAGAAAAATAACATTTTCAAAACAGATAAAATCCATTATAGCCATTATTTTTTGTTAGAATCAACTTCATAGCACATCTGTATGCTTCAACGCTTCATTTTTTTCTTCCATCGCTTCTGTTTGCAAACAATATTTCTTGTGGCCTTTTTTAAACATTGTTATCAGTAATTATCTGGACTTTCTTCATTTCACATTTGTCTATGACTGATCTATTAATAAACTGCAGCTTGTTCTCAGAAAATTGGATGTTCAAGTGTTCTCAGAAAATTGGATGTTCAAGGGCAATAAACAACATCTGGTAACTAAGATAAAAAAAATAGGTAGAACCTCTCAGTATTTATGGCATTCTTTTGGCTGGCCAGAAAGCTATTCTTGTTCTGAAGGTTCATCAGAGACCGAAAGAAAGATTGCATGCCATTGAATTACCCTTTGCCCCCTGCACAGTTTAAGCAGGTTGACCAGGCATGTCGGCAGAGTAATTGCAGGGGCAGTAACAGCAGGGCCTGGGATGTAATTTCCAGGGAGACCTAGGCTGCTTTATTTGAAGAAAGTGAAAATCAAAACCGAGTAATTGGTTTCCATTAAGGCAGCAAATGACTAATTTGGCTGCTGCAGCTGCAGGATATCATGGGCACTTAACCCTCTGTTTTCCAATTGAAGGAGTTCTGCTCTAGAAGATACTTGCCAGATGCCTCCCTGTATGCAGCTACTTATAAAGGTGGACTTGAATACTGTATACAGTAGGTAAAGGAAATCGTTCTGTACTTCCTCTTTCCGAGTGTTCTTTCTCATCACTTGCTCACAGGTCTGATTTTTATCCAAAGATTAGATCCATTAATCTTGACTTTGATTCATTAAGGAAAGCCTTGAATGAATTTTAATGTTCTTACCCTTTTTACCCTTTAAATTTTAAAATGGTGAACTGACTTGCCACTTGGTAAAGCCCTATATGTCAGAGGTGATATTTGTGGTCATAGAAACAACTTAATATGCTGGAGAAAGTATAAAGTCTCCATTTTAAGATTAGTATTTAGAAGACCTGAAAAAAGGAAATGGCAGATTATGTAAACACTGTTTTAGCACTAAAAGAAAGTGGATGAGAAAGAAGATTGCTCAACTTTGATTTTCTTTGCTATTTTGGGGAGAGGGTGAGAGATAGACTCCAGCTTTCAAATTTTTATTATATTTTAAAACAATAAAATAGGATTCCAATGGTTCTTAAGACAGCTTACCTCAAGCAGTTGATAGCCTTTACTTGCTGATTAATATAACACCTTGTAGCATAATTACCATGTGGCATTTGCTTAGATTACTAATCTTTAAAACCTTTCAGTGTTTTTTTAACTTCTCTATTTTGTTAGCATTTTGCTTAATGTGTCACTCAAAAAGGAGACCGAACCTCCTTTGGGTGCAATATACCCCAAAACAAACAGTACTGTAATTTTATTGTTTGTTTGCAATTATCTTCCCCTCCTTGGTTCATATATTACTGCTATGTAGCTTTCATAAGAAAATGAAACTTGTGCTGAAGACAATGAACATAGTTTTCTGTAAAAATATTTATTATATTTTCATCCCACTGTTATTACTTTATAAATAACTGAAGATGGCAAATGTATCTAATATTCCTGCTTCATCCTATTTCCCCACAATAGCAATCTCATACTTGATATATCGATATGCACCATTTTGAATTGTATCAGCAGCATGATTTGACTTTATTAGATCCATAAAGTTGCTTTTTGTAAGAAAACATAGTAAAGTGAGCATGAATGTCAATGCCACATAGCTAAAATTAATTGCTCTATAGTCTTGGG
>JANHGC010000357.1:247917-257948 GCA_027560395.1 Boaedon fuliginosus | reverse complement strand
GGCCCTTTGGAATCAACTTCCCCCAGAGATTAGGACTATTCCCACTTTACCGGCCTTCTGGAAAGCCACAAAAACTTGGCTTTTTCGTCAGGCCTGGACTTAACCATCCTTCCCTGGAATGTTTGAAATGTGTTGTTTTAAATGTGTTGTTAGCCGCCTCGAGTTCCCCTGACCCGGGAAATGAGGCGGGGTATAAATAGAAATAATAAATAAATAAATAAGCACTTGGTGCAAACATGCCACTGAAAATTCATTTCTTACACTCGCATTTAGACTATTTCCCTTTGAACTATGGGGCAGTGGGTGATGAGCATGGGGAGAAAGTCCACCAGGATATCACAGGCATGGAGAAAAGATACCAAGGGAAATGGAGTCAGTCCATGCTTGCCGATTGCTGCTGGAATCTCCTCAGGGATGCTCCTACTGCAGTTCACAAGAAAAAAAGCCAAAAGGTGCACTTTAGATACTGAATAAAGATACAACCTTGTCATTTAATCTGATGTTAGAACTTGTCAATTTTTGATGCAAAAAGCATGAAAATGTTACATGAAAACCCAATAAATGAATGGAAAGTTATGTTACTGGTATCAATAGAGATAAATTTATAATGATTGGTGTGGCACCATTCTCACTGCTCTATCACATTTTGCAGAAAAGTTATGGAGCATAATTGCACATCGCCCTCATAAATTTGAATTATTTTGATGTAGTTTTGACCTGAAGCTGTGTCTTGGAAACTGGAGCCAGTTAATACTCAGGACTTAATTTTCCTTTATTAGTAACCCAGTTCCGGTAAAATTAAGCTTATTTCATTTCTGAGGCTTTCTCCTTGTAAACAGGTGTTACTCAGAAGTTGAAATTGATTTAAATCTCACAGCTAACAATATCTGTGACTCAGTTCCTATTTCAAAATTTATATCTCCAATGTACTCAGTTGATAGTTCCAAATCAAAATTGTTTCCCTTTACTTCTATAAGCAATATAGAACATTTATTTAAAGTCTTATTGCTGGAGATGTGCTGAGAAACAAAAAGTATTTATGAAAATATTCTCTTCACTTTGTTACATCTTGCTTGCTGTGGATTCAATCAATACTTGTTTTTATTTCAGTTACAGACAGTTGCATTCAAAAATTACTATACTGCCTTTTTGACCCTTCGAGTACAACGGCGAAGTTCTGGAGATGATAGGAATGAAAGCCCTTCCAAATGGGTTACTTGTCTACGTAATTTTTGTTTGATGCCTAACCCACATACAGAGGAGGGTTCCCAAAACTACTTTTCTATTTCCAGACATCAGGTCAGGATTTCAGTTTCTACTGGGGAGGTGGGGAATTTCATTTGTTCCAAAGGAATAATGTAGGTCTGGAAACAGTGAAAGAAGAATAATCTACTAATTAAATGCCCTCACAAGTATTCTGCTTGGAAATGTTTCCACATGCAGAAAGGAAATAGTTCTAATGAAATTGTTTAGGAAAAGTTTCTCATCATGAGGTGTAGAAATCCCTTATATCTCTTCTGCATAAAAATAAATAAATAAGGAACTAGCTTAGTAGGGTTTGGACTTTGGAGATTTGATACCCTCAACCTGTCTGCCAAAATCTACCATAATCATTCCAGTCATTGATCAGTTTTCCTTTTATTTTACTGCCTGAAGATGTAAAAACAATGCTCAGATATCAGTATGAGGGAACTTCTTCTATATTGTGCTCCCTAACTGTCCATTTGTGCATTTTTATTTTCTCCCCAAATGCCACCTTTGGCATCTCAACATTACAGGTTTAAAATTAAAAAAGCCTGTCTGAGCATATAAAATGACCATTAGATTGTTTGCATAAAGAAATACTGAGAAATTCTTATTTTTCACCTTTATTGGGATAGGTGGGATTTTTAATTTTACATAAATATCTTTATTGGGATTTTCCTCACTCTGGGTTGTGACAATATCATTGATAAATAAGTTGCATAAGTATAGTGCTAACATTCATCCCTGTATCCCTTTAAACTTCAGAATGTTTTCTGTTAAATGACTTACTGGGGTGAGTCTTAACAGTATCTATGTCATGTTTCCAACATCAGTTACAGTATCTACCTACCTTCCCTTCTTTTGGCCTGTGTTCCAATTAGCCTTTTCCCCCCCAAACATCATGATCTTCTGCAATGATTTTTGTTCATATATGTGTATGAGTGTGCGCGCGCGCACACGTGTGTGTGTGCGCGCGTGCCACATTCTTTAACTTCCTTATTAATGCTTCAGGTGAGTGGTCTAGTTTTATTTAATCTTACATCAAAATTATACTCTTTTTATATAAAAATACCATGGATCTTTCTTTTTGTGGCCCATGGTATTTTTTAACAATTTTCTTCAGTACTACAATGTAAAAGCATTGTGGTTTTTTTTTCTTCATTCAGTTTTTCTGGTGGTCCAGTTCTTATAGTCACATATTACAAGTAGAACAGTTATGGCCTTGATAGTGCTATATTTCCACATTTTAATATTTTGTCTCAGTCTGTGATAATATTTTTTTCAAGTAGCAGACACATTTTTATTTTATATCTATAGCTGCTGTTTCTTCTTGTTTCTGTGTTTATAGCAGAATATGATTTCAGCTTCTGTGGGATGTAGGTCAAGCTTCTTGACTTTTCTTGTTTCCTAAAATGAATGAAGAGTGCATTCTGGAACATGGGGTAGGTAGAATGTTCCATTCTGGGTATAGGCAGTGGCTGAGGAAATAGAAGGCAGTGCGAAGATGGGGAGTGGGCCAGTGAGATGTGCCATGCTAGCTGCTGTTAAGGAGATAGTGGGACCAGGTTAAGCCCACTACTGGTTTAGGGCTTTTTTTCCTTCTAAACTGTAGCTGATATAGAATGGTGTAGCAGAATTTCCTGAATTTGATCATTTGTTCCTGGATCTAAACAAAATGTTTTTGTTTCCCTAGTGCCAAACAAAATTTATCAATGTTCCCCAATCACTTAATTCCGTAATAATAATACGTAGTAATACTGTAGTTTATTATCAAGTTTCTGTTAATGTAGGTGTACTATGCTTCAGTAATGCTTTGTGTTCATGTTTTGCTAGATGCTTTGTGATGTGGATGAGGTGGCTGCCATGCGTTTCATCCTGCGCCAACCTTCTCCAGTATGGTTGCATTTTACAATTGAGGAGCTGCAGCTTTTTTCTTTGTGTCAGAAGGTACATATTCAAAATTTTGTCAAAATATGATTCTTTAGCAGTTCTGATCCTCCCAGGATCTTTGCAGTGAGTTGCAAATATGTTTAAAAGGTGGGAAACTAAACATGTTGCTCAGTTGCAACTGCCCATATCATTGGTCAAGCTGGCTGAGGATGCTTGTAGTCTTGGTTCACAACATCTAGCGGGGTACCTATTCCCAAGCATCCTTATTCAGGTAGTCCTCGCTCAATCTGTCCTTTGCCTGACCTTTCCTCACTGCTGCAATTATATTGCATTGATGTGTAGAAGAGCAGTGTGGAAGAGCGTCAAGCAAAGAAGACATTGACTGCAGGAATGGCTTACTTTTTTTCTCCCTCCCCCAGCAGATTGGAATGCAAGGAATTTCAGGAAAGTACTGTAAGTTGTTTGTGTAGCAGGCTTGCATCTCCTAGGCCCAGGCTGCTGATGTAATTGTATTGCTTTTGATGTGTAAAAGAGCAAACATATTTGTTTTCAATCCCTTTCTCTGACTGCTCTTCAAGGGGGACGGGAACCATACATCAGACAAAGAACAACACAGACTGACTCTAATGATGATGAACAAGGGATGCTGTGAGGGATGTAAATAGGCCATAAAGTTATTTTTTCAGCACCATTGTAACTGAATGGTTGCTTGATGAATGCTTGGTAAGCGAGGACTATTTGTACTAAAGTGAACATGCTTATTTGCTTGTTTGTTAGCCTGTGTCATTTTGCATTGAACCTGATCTTTTGACTCAAGGCTTTTATCTTTGACATCCATATATCTCTGACATCCATAGAGCAAGTATGGTAATTACTTCTTTCTGCCAGATTCATAATACACTAATAATAACATTATTTATAATTAGTAATGTTGAGGAATTACTTAGTGTACACAAGATCTAGTGATAATTTCAACATACAAACTAGGTGGAAATCTGAAGCTGACATTAGAGGGGGGGTTTTCCGAAAGAGTTTTTTTTCAAGAAAGGAAAAGTTGTACTTTGTAGCTCTTACTCCTTATCTGTAAAGTAATATAATTCCTAATGGTTTTATATACTTGGAAACAGTTGAAATAAATACCTTTAAAGGTAAATCTTCCTAATCACAGGATCTAGGAAAGTGAATCGTGAAGATGGAGTGTGGTGTGTATGTTGCCTGATTTTGTTGTGTGTTTCTCTGGGACTGCCTTCTCCTCTTTACAGAGTCCTCAGAAAGGCTTCCCTGCTTGGCTTTCTCATCCTTCTGCTCAGGAACAGCCAACAAGCTTACACGATGTAAGTATTATTACTGAGAGGTTTTTTTCTGAGAATACAGACATGTTTCTCAGTAAAGATACATAAGCTTAGTCTGGCTGCTGATTCTTAGAAGCTCCTAGAGAGGAGAGACTTTCAGACAAAGTTGGTCTTGCAAGAGAAAAAGCAGCAGAGAACTGCATATATGAATATAGTTATTCTTTGCTTTCAGGGACTTCCTGATGCCAACAGAGTGTCTTCTGAACTGCAGCAAATGTGGATTTTAACGGAGATGCTCCAGGCCAACCAACCAGTAGCACGGATTGGGCGCTTTGATGTTAGTTTCTCTATTCTTCTGCTTTTTGTCTTAGAAGTGTAGTTATTATTGAAAAACAGTCAGAACCTCTAAGTATTGTAAGTGGGTAAAATACCCTGCTTTCTTTACACAAAGCCTCTTTTAAAATATTTACCCACAGAGCTTCTGTTGTAACATTCAAAGACCCTTACTGAGTTGTATCAAAAATCCATACCTATCAAACTAGCAGCTGCTAAAATGGACAGAATGATGGTCATCCTGATTGGGGAAGGAGGTGTAACCCATCTAGTATGCAGTTGCTGTTTACATTACATGTTCCTATAAGGAACTTAGACTGATTTAGCATTGTTTTCCAGGTTAACTTGATACAGATTAAGGTAAAGATACTAACTGGTCAAAGTTCATCATCCTTTTGGCTGTCAATTTGAATTGGTGTAATCCTAGTCCCTATAGTCCTTTCAGTGTTAAGGTGCATATTTTAACAACTCTGTTCATTAATCGTGTTTGTTTGGGCTGATGACAGTCCAAGACCAGTTAAGCACTGTTTGAGTCCCAGTTCAGCTTTCTTCCCCTCAATTACATTGTCTAAATAGGGAAAGGGGAGGAAGAACACAGTATTGGATCTATGCAAAAGAAAGTGGGAGGGGGGCATTCTTCAGTGTGCTCAACTGATTGACTTGTTTCTTATGTGTATTTCAGATAGAAGACTCCTATGACCTTAATCTACTTTCTTATACTTGAACGGTCTCAAGACAAGAAGCAAGGCTTCTAAGCAGGGCTGCATCCTGCATTGTAGTCTGCCCTGAGCAGGAAGAAGGAAGATTAATCAGGAGCATGAAGATTAAGACATGATTGCTTTTATGGTCCAGTTTCATGTTCCAACAACTATCCAGTTCTGGTTTCAGTTCTGTGGTAATCTGGCACCTATATCTGGCACTGAACCCTGTAAAGTTAGATTACCTAAACTGAAGCTGCCTAATTAGGGCTGTTTCTCTCCTGATCTACTTTTCCATCTGCCTTGCTGCATGATATATGTTTCTTTTTAAGGTAAAATGAAATATATTCAAGAATCTGGTACTGGGAGCATGGAGCATGGAGAAAAGGAATCCTTCATTTTTCTAAATAGTTATTTGAGATATTGTAAGAAGGACAAAAAGACTCCAAATATTGGGATCTAAGATTGAAAAAGCAATTCTAAAAAATGCCAGATATAGAGATGAATGTGGCTGTCTACCTCACTTATAATTACAGAGCATAAGTCTTTTCATATGTGTATAGACTTCAAAAAGAAAACGTTGCATCATGCTAAAACCATAACATTCTTGGGGGGATTGAGGTGGTAGAAAGCTAAGTTTTATCATAAATTTTCTATCCCAATATGCTATCGTTTTCTCGTGTTCAATGAGTATTGAATTTGGTTACATGAAAGGGAAAGTTTGATTCCTTTTGTCTCATGTCAAAGAGACATGTAAATTGCATCTGCAAAGCACATCTGAAAACTGCCTTTTGGAGGTTGGTTTGGCAATTACCAAGAAGATATTTGAACATCTTCTCTCAAGCCACTGAATGACTTACCTATTTACTGGAATAGCATCCTATGATTTCCACAGAAAATCATTTTCCTTGTGAAGAACAATCCTTGTTATAGTATAGACATAATTTGTAGCTGTCAGAAGGTGGAAACTGTAGAACAACATAAATTTCTGCACTGGGATGTATGTGTTTTTTTTTAAGTATTACATTTTTGGAGTATCTGTACAGCTGTTTTCTATATATCTGTTATGCCCTTCCTATTATTTATTTATGTTAATTATAGTTGGAAAGGATTGTAATAGACTTCTAATGCACTCTATATATCAGGGTTATGTATCTCAGTGGGATGCTTAGCCAGATTTAAGGGGTCACAAATAAATGAAAAGCTATGTATTATATAATGACACACTGTAAACACATGGGAAATACTTTTGAACCTAAAGCTGCATGCAAATTTTTGTTCCAGATACATATGGAATACATGGCTTAATTTCTTTTCTTTGGTTTTCAATATAGTTTCTGGGCAAAGAGATGAGATTTGAGGCTCATTCCTTCCAGCCATCCAGTGGAGATGGTTTCATTGCTAGTGCCATAATTGGTAAAAAAAACCTGCCTTCCATCTATCAAGATTTGCTTTGTTTCCTGCTATCAGGGCCATACATTTATTTCTGCTTATTGGCAGAAAGAGGAAGAGGCTATTCGAAGTGGAAGCAAATACTGCTGCCATATTTTTATCTGTACAGAATTCCCAAATACATAAGAGATGAAAAACAAAGTAGCAAAGAATGAGATGAAGTCTCAAATTATCTGCCCAATAAAAAATAATGGCAGATCTTTCACCTATTGTACTTTTACTTCAGATGATTAGTTCTGAATAATTTCATTTTTCCCCAACTGTGATTCTTGCATTTATGTTGAAGTTCTACTGAAAAATAATTTGCACTCTATGATCCTGAAATAATGCTTTTGCTTCTCTTCTCTTTTAAATCTTATCACAGCAATAGAATAATTGAAGCAACAACTAATAAATATTCAGAGAACTGTAATTTCAATACTGTGGGCAGACTAATCTCCAGGTAGCTAATTGTTAGTCTTTAAGGTGTTTGTTAGTAAGTCTCTATTACATTCATTAATTTCAATATAATTCTGTATAAAATGGTTAAACACCAAATGCTGAAAATATAACCTGTCAAACTTTTCAGCAAGATGCCAGTATTAAATATGACAGCAAATCAATGCTTTTGTTCACATGTACTGTATTTGAATGGATAATATGGTATCATTTTTTTAAATGATCTTAGATGTGTGCAGTTCTCAGTTACATTCCTGAGCTTAGTAAATGTCTTATTCTTCAGCATTTATTTTTATACAGGAGCCTGCATCCTCTGGATGTTAATGTATTCCATCTTCCACAGATGACCTAATGATTGGGGACAATGGAAGTTAAAGTCCAACTCAGTAGGTGTAGAAATGTCCCCCTCTTTGACATCTGTTTTGATTTCTCAAGAGATTTTGAATGCTGAATCTCTATTGACACACTTCAGAGACATTCAGTCAATATTCATGGATTAATCTGATGAGTTTGCATGGGTTCAATAGAGAACTAATGTGGTTGGTTTGGTTTTGCATTTTCATTTTAAGTCAGCATGTTGTGTGAAACCAGATATGTTGATTTGTGCACAAATTAGTGGTTAAGATTTAGAAGAATAAACCTATGGTTTTCTCTGAGCTGGTTAGACTCATACAACACACACTGTCATAAACCTCAGCTTACAAATCACAAATGCTAGATAGACACAAAGCCAAAACCAAAAAAGCCTACATCATGGCAATGTTTGACTAGCTTGAATGATATGTGATTCCAGATAATTCTGGATTACTGGTATTCAACAAAACATGACAAAACCATGAGCTATGTGAATCCAGTTGTATAAACAAGGATGAATGCCTTACAGCCAAACACCTTGAAATGAGCTTGGTGGCCACTCCAAGAGTTCCTTGTATGGAACAAGGCTTAGGATTCTGGGCATCTATCTTGCCATTTCCATTACTGTCTGAAGCAGGCAGAAGAACACTGGTACCAAGATGCTCTTGAATGAAATGAAAGGATATCAGACTTGATAAATGCAGTTTGGTGTATATATGACAATTATCCATTTAGGTAGTTTGAAAGTGATTGAGAAAGGCAGTATTCATAGGTGTTTGTGGGAGTGTCAAAATCTGAAAGATAAAAAGATGCAGCACTGCAGTCAACATTGCTGCAAATAAAAGTGGGACAGGACTTCAGTCACAACCCACACCCTGCAACTTGCAGATTTTGACACCTGTAGAAACTCGACTATACCCCTCTTCTCATCCTTATGATGGTTCAGCTCATCCCCAACCTATGAGCAAGACAGGCTTCCTTTCCAAAAGCTCATGGAGGCCCTGGGAATCTTGTGTGCTTGGGCGGGGAGGGATATTTTAAATGGCCTTATTTTCTTTCTTTTTTTAATGGATTGGCTCTTGTTCCTTTTTGCCTGTTACTAGTGATATAATCTTGTGTTCTAAAAGTTTTTGCCTGTCACAGGCATAATTAATTGGTGCAGCACCCTTGTGGTCATGACATGAGTACATAAATTTACTGTCAACCATCAATCAATAACCGTAACCCTAATCCATTTAGTGGGGAAAAATAAAAGGCAGCTGAAATAAGTAGATGTAATCAAAGGAAACTATGCAATTCATACAAATGGGGGGGGGGGATTGTCCTATGCTGTCCTTATTGGAACAGAAGGATGAAGGCCCAGCTAATCAAGCATTGTGTGTCACCTGTGGCTAACTAGATGCATACAGGACAATTGGGTCAGGTGTTACTGCCTGGCAGTTGGTAATAACCTAAGATAGTAAACTAAAAGACCATCAAGACTAGTAGCACCAATAGCACTTAAAAGAATTATCTGTCTACCCTTGAATCTCCAGAAAACTATACCAACATGAAATGTACTGTCTCCATTGCAGAAGCTGGAAATGAACTCTTAATCTACGTTGGCAAAAAAAGTCTACTAACATCTTTTCCAAGAAACACATTTTATTAAAAGGTATAAGCTTTTATGATGCCTTTTAATAAAGTATATTATTCAGGAAATGTGCTTTCGGATTCCTGATTTTTTGCAATCATTGCTAATCTGTTTCAAGTCATTGCTTCTCACCTATCTTTCCTCTGAGGTACTTAAAGACTTAACAGATTTTATACACTTTGAGGATGTTCTTGGGTGGTGTCAGAGAATGGGATCTGAAATTGACCGGAGAAGATCATTTTAAAGACGCGAAAACAAAGATTATGAAAGGCCAGATGTTGTCACCACGAGATCGTCAGAGAGGGGTGGGATCTCTCGCTCTGCTGTACTACGCCACGCCTTCGAAACGGAGAGGAGAAATGCTGAACAAACGGAGCTCTGCCTTACTGTACAGCAGCAACCTCTTTTAACAGCTGGCCTGGTCGAGGGTGGGGCGGGCTGCTCCTAGGAGCAATCGCCAGGAATGCGATCGCCTACATTTCCCAGGGTCCTTCCGGGCGTCCAGAGGTGGGAGGGTCCGTAAATAAAATTCAGAGCAGGCGAAGAGGGGCGGGGGTGTTCGCTGGCGGAGAGAAATGCGGGCTGCTGGGAGACTTTCGCTCCGGCGCTGGAGCTCCTTCGGGGCGATTGCATGCGGGAAGCGGAGCTATTCTTCTGGGCAGGTGAGCTGGGGGCAGGGTGCGGGGGGGGCAGCAG
>JANHGC010000357.1:213116-227675 GCA_027560395.1 Boaedon fuliginosus | reverse complement strand
ATGTATGGTTTGCCAATCGCACCGGGGCAGACAGGACAGTGCTCCAGAGGGTTAACATCATTGCCCAGAGGAAAATTGGTTGCCATTTCTGCTCTTTGGAACAACTTTATAGCTCCCGCTGCCTTAAGAAAGTTCAAAACATTCTTAAAGTTCCATCTCATCCTGGGCACCCTTTTTAGGAATTATTACCATCTGGCAGACGGTACAGGACAATAAAAACAAGGATGAATAGGCTGAGAAACAACTTCTATTGCAGGGCAGCAACTATATTGAATTGTACAGTATCTATCTTTATAAAACAGAATTCTGTGTTTGTGTGGATATGTGGGTATGTGTGTTTGTATAGGCTCTTCCGTGCCTGCACTAATCTCACCCAAACTTGCCACGCACATCACTTACGTCTGGAGACGAGCACTGAGAGGTTCACATACTCCCTCCATGCGTCTGAGCCCCCTAAAATACTGAACTAACCCCAACAGGTTGTACGCCGCCTCGAGTTCCCCATCGGGGGAAGAGAGGCGGGATATAAATCAAATAAATAAACAACACTGACCTGCACACCATCAACATTTACTCTGCAGCTCCATAAGGAGCACCAGAGCGCACTTTCAACTGTCCCTCTCTTTACTGCATATGTGCGCATGTAAACCCCATGGCATTCAAACTCCTCAGAGCCTGAGGGCCACCACCACCCTGCCATCAAACCTTACTCAAAATCCTGTTGAGTCCGGGGGCAGGGCCAGGATCTCGGTGAGACAGGATGTGGTTTGTATGGGGCTTCATGCAGACACCCTGATATCCCCCCTCACAGGGAGTCTGGAGGGACCTAATCCGGCTTAGTAATAGCTGGAGAATAAGAAGCACCACAGGGGCCTGCGGGGGAAGTGCCCCCCCCAGCTAGGCCCCCATCAAAGCTTCATACCCATGAAGGGGAAAAAGCAGCATCGCGCTGCTCAAAACCGGAACGGCCGCGGAAGGCAAGTGAGCAAACAGAAGGGATCAGCATCATGATTTCAGGTGAGAAGAGGACTTTGTCTCTGCATATGCAAAAGGTCCAGATGGGAGAATCCTCGTAGGGAAAACTAGGATCGTGCCTACTGTTTTTTGGAAATTCTCTGTCTCAAATGTACAGTTAGTCCTCAATTTACAACCACAATTGAGTTTATGAAGTATTTATAAACTCTTGTATAGTTTTTCATTCAAACTCTTGTAACAAAGTCTAGTTTTGTGTGCCTCTTATTCTTATTTAAGTATTAAATGCATAAAATAAACCAATGTATCTTTTTTTATACTTAAAACAGTAATTAGGACAAAGAAATGATGCTGAGTTGGCCACGCCCACCCAGTCACATGACCAACAAGCCACGCCACATCTAGCTATGCCCATCCCAGTCACATGACCGCCAAGCCATGCCCTGAAAATTTCCCTTATTTTCAAATCCAAAACTTGACAGGTATGGCCCATGGTGCCTCTGGAAGCCAAAACAGGGCACGCGGGGATGCACAAGCCTCCTGCACCCTGTTTTGGCCGGCAGAGTGTTGCTGGTGCCGTCCATGCTGAAAACACGGTCTTGGCAGGGGGTCCTGTGCTCCCGACACCTCATTTGCCTGGCAAGGTGCTGTAGGAGGCATTCGTGGTGTCTCCCCCTGCCCCGACTGGCCCACAGAAAAGAACTAATGCTGATCTGGTCCTCGAAGCAATCCAGTTTGACACCCGTGATCTGAACAATGAATAATGTCATGATGAGGGACTTGTATTTATGTGAAATCCCAGCTCATTCCCACTGTGGATGGAAATTCCATTTCAAAGCAACTATTCTCTCTCAAGCTAAAAAGTGTGTGTGGGGGGGTTGCGGAGGTACGCCAAGCTGTCTAATTTTTTTTTCCTATAGCTGGACTATTGCTAATTTACCCTTGTCAATTTTATTAATATTGCAAGGTCAATCTGCAGTGCATTTTATATTGGAGTCCAAATGATTGGAGAGGAAATAGGTTGATCATGCTGAAAGGGAAGATTAATAATTAATCTTGGATTTCTCTCTTTTATTCAGGGTAATCCTGGTCTCTTGACTCTGGCCCGTGATGATGAGCAGGGACATTGCTTTATGGATGGCGACTGGGTGACATTCTCTGAGATTGAGGGGATGACACAACTGAATGGTTCTAAGCCACGCCAGATTTGTGTGAAAGGTAACAGGACTCTTTTTCTTTCCCTTCATGGCTCCATGTGTCTTTCTTACTTGAATGTGGAACATGTTCATAAAGAACTGGAGCATTAATATGGAAAATCCATCCAGAAGTTGAGCTGGTGAAGGATATACAGGTAGTACACTATTTACAACAGTTCATTTAGTGAACATTCAAAGTTACAACGGCACTTAAAAAGTGACTTATGGCCATTTTTCACACTTACAACCATTGCAGCATCCCCATGGTCACATGATCAAAATTCAGATACTTGGCAACTGGTTCATATTTATGACGGTTGCAGTGTCCCAGGGGTCATGTGATCAGCTTTTGCAACCTTCTGAGAAGCAAAGTCAATGGGGAAGTCAGTTTCACTTAACCTTGATACTAATTTAACAGCTTTAGTGATTCACTTAACAATTGTGGCAAAAAAAAGTCGTAAAATGGGGCAAACTCACTTAACAAATGTTTCACTTAGCAACATAAATTTCTGGGCTCAGTTGTGGTTATAACTCAAGGACTACCTGTATAAGAGAAGAATGACAGAATAGTATAGTGGGGGTGGTGATAGGAAAATTAAGGAAAGTTGTGAGACTTCAATGTGGAGATTTAAAATACTTGTCAGGAAACTAAAACACTTCTAAACTCAGAAAAACCTGAACTAGCAATTGAATTCACAAATTTTTAATCTGACTCTGAAAATTAAACTGCTTAGGGTTAGGAACAGGGTTAAACATGCACTTGGGGCACAATCTGAATGTTTTTGCTCTATTTGTAGGGAAACACACCTTGGAAATTGGAGACACGTCTTCCTTTTCCCCATATCAACATGGTGGGACCATCACTCAGGTCAAGATGCCTCAAAAACACTGCTATGTAGGTTCTCATTTCTGAACTATACATATCTTGGGAATTTTGAAAAATGGGGTTCTTCTTTTCAGGCTACTTTACAGAAAGGACTGATTCTTGAACAAGTATATTGCTCTAGCCGAGAATTGTGAGATGTACAGTATTATTTCATAGGGAAGAGATTAAAATAAGCTTCCCTCAACTTTTTACCTTGCTGAGATTTTTAGACTATTGATCCTTTCATAATGAATTAACACTGTACAGCCTCCAGTTGGAATGAGGCTGGGAGGTAAAGCGCCTGCTTGAGAAGTTAATGGAAGCTGAACTTGCTTGCTTGTGATCAAAATTCTGTGTAGGGAACTCTGCTGGCCAGCAACTCAGTAGTATAATACATGCTGCATGCAGAAAATCTCAGCTTTGCCCCAGGTTGAGTCAAGCTGGGAAAGATGTCTGTCTTAGCTCAATGTAAAAGTCACTGTAGATCAGTGGCACATTTATCAATAATGACATGTAACAATGATCCCCCTCTTCTGATCTTAAAACACACATACACACACAAGAGAGAAAATGGCAGAGCATCCCTTTCCCAGCGGAGAGTATTGAGGCAAAACAAGCTAAGCATCTCATTCTTTCCTGGAGTTCAGGATTGGCTCACTGTCTGAAAGGTTGGGGGTAGTTAGTGCACTCTCTCTCTCTCTTGTAGGTATTTCATGGTTTGTACTTAGGAGAAAATGGTAAATTTATTTCAATGGTAAATGCAAGCTCAGCCCCATGTCACAACTATATTAGTAGAAATAAATGTCAACAAAATTTTTCCATTTCTTTATGTACTTCAGAAGTACCATAGCTCAGCTGTCCCCAACCTTTCCGGCTCTGTGGACCAGCAGCAGGGGTGGCAGGGCAGGGGGGATGTTTTTGTGCGTGTGTCTTCCACTTGTGCAAATGGAGTTTCATGTGTGTGCTTGCCCACCGCTTGGAGAGCCTGGTTCCCAACAGGCCACAGACTGGGTTTGGGAATTCCTGCCATAGCTGATAAGTGTTAATAGTAATTTGCTAGTATATAATTTCTTGTAAAAGAGGGCTTTTTGACTCTGTCTGCAGTTCTTCGTTACGGTGATGTTGGATTTAAAATTAAAACTGAGCTAGCTGGGCTTCACATATTCTTTTGACAGGAGAACACTTTCTTGAGATAAGGCATCTGAGAGAAAGGATGTCTTATTAGATACACTTTCCCTTTTTGCTTATTTCTTGATATTCCTAGAAGTCTCTGCGAGCCTGCATAGCTAATCCGAAGATCAACACCCAAGATAGAAATAAAATGTTTCGTTATCATACTCTTCATGCGGCCTTCCAAGCACTTCACACATTCCAGAATAAATTTGGTCGACTTCCTACCCCTCAGAATCAGGTAATACTACCTACCTATCTAGCTATTTACTTTTTTCCCCTTTCCCTTCCCCAGCCAAATCTTTTCTTCAACCTCAGTAATTATTCCTTGGCAGGTGGATGCAGACATGTTAGTAGAGCTGGTGAGCCCCCCAGCTATGGATCAGGAACAAGAGAATCTGATACGGACGTTTGCGTATGGATGTTTGGGGGACCTGAGCCCTATGAATAGCCTTATTGGAGGCCTTGCTGCCCATGAAGTCCTAAAGGTGAGCGGTACAGCTTTAACAAGAGGCAGAGCTTGACTGACTGATTTGATTGCTTTTTAAAAAAAAATTATTAAAGAGACAAACAGTAATTAAGCATCAACTAAATATGGTTTTAAAAAGAAAATGAAAACAAACAGGAAAGACTAGATGACCTACAAGGTCCCTTCCAACTCTGTTAATCTGTAATCCGTATGATAGAAAGTGAACAGTTTGGAATATATGTACACTTGTGTGGAGAAATACCAAGATTTTAAATGTCCTTATTCATTGTAGTTAATCCTCCATTTAACCAATTAATTGGGAAGGGGAGAGAGGAAGAATGTAAATTCAATATGAAAACCTATTGAACCAAGGATTTATTCTCATTCTAGGGACGAGTAGAACAAGACTTGTGAGTAGGGTAAATCTGGTCTGTGTGACCCTCTTTTCCTCTCTTCAGTAACTCTTAGCCCTGCATTGCCCTGATGAACCCTTCAGTGCTCTCCTTTCCTTCTCTTGTCTGCTCTCTTAGCTGCTGCTAGTGATATCACAGTATGGCATACAGCTGGTCCTTGGTTAATGACAGTAATTGGGAACAAAATGCAAGGTGTCCATAAAGTGTGGTGTCACATGACTTTAGCGCTTAGCAATTGCTTAGCATGCTTCTTACCTTACTGCACTGACTCTCCATTTTCTGCTTCGCTTTCTGCTCCTTCTTGTCTCTGGGGGCTGGCTGAAAGAGCTGCCTGCTGAAGGGAACTCTTTCTAGGGTCTGGACCATTATTAAGTGAATGGTCATAAGACAGAAACTATCTGTAGTACCAAAAAATTCTATCAACTATCGGAATTGTAGTCCACATACCATCTGCAACCATTTCCCATAGATATTTCTGATGGGTTTCCATTTTATGCGTGTGGTATTAATCGTTAAATTAAACTGAATTTTTATCACATAATAATAGGAAACGTCATCGTGCTCAAACTCTTAATCATTAAGAATATTTTATTAAACATTAAGGAAATTCTGCTGTTTGAATAAAAAGCCGGTGATCCACTGATTAAAAAAAACCCCTGGATTTGGTAAACCCAGGTTCAAGTCTTCACTCAATGATAAATTCTCTCTCTCTCTCTCAGCATAGTAAACATCATAAAATGATTTCAAGGTTCAAACGAGAGAGGGAATATTAGATATCCTGCCTTGAGCTCCTGAAGAAGGTCAATGTAGGTTATACCCACAATAATTAATAATGCTAGAAATATCTAATGTAAAACCAGCTTAAAAAAAGATATAAATCATGAAGTAGGTTTCACCTCTTTTGGGAATAATTCAATATGTGTCCTAGGCAAGCCAGTCTTTTTCAACCTCAATATTCCTCAAGTGCAAAAAAAAATAGAGAAACATACCATTGTGCTTTGAATGTGTGAGGACAGTATACAATATTAGGAATTACTGTGAATTCTTACAGGAAACAAAGAAATTGTTTTGAAGCTGCATGAAAAGTATTCGATCCGTTGTAATGGCTCTGCTAATCATTTTGTAGCTGTACCTTAAAGAGTCGTCTTGGGCTTCCCATTGAGAATTGCAGGTATCCTACTTTGGGCCCAGTACTGAAATTCAACTTTTTGACTGCCATTAAGTGGCTTTGTATTGGGTTTGCCAGTGAAGGATGTCCACTATTTTTTTTTTCCAAATAGAGGCATGATTAAGCAAGTTCAGCCGCTTTCAATCTGGACATGTCTTTTAATGTTCAAAATGCTTCTTTCACAATATTTAGCTATAATTTTGGAGCCAGATAACATGATATTCCTTTCCTGATCAGCTTTTGGGGTGTCTTTATTTTGTTTTTCCTCCTTGTTAATCTGGAGTGGTAGACTCACAGATCCTCTAGCACAGCAGTCTCCAATCTTTCTGGCTCAGCGGATCAGCAGCAGCAGAGAAGGCAGATGGTGGCAGTGAAGAGAGGGGATGGCTTCATGTGTGCAAATAAAACTTCATACACCTACCCGCCACTTTAATGGCCTGGTTTTCAAAGAATCAGTGCCACACACTGGGAGTTGGGGACCCCTGCTCTAGCATAGTTTTTGCTTTAACTCAAGTGTTGTCCATCTACCAAGCAGAGAAGGGTTTTCTGTCCTAATTGGAATGGATAACAATATATGGAAATTAGATTTCAAATTAGTGCAATAATTTGCCTCCAGAAGTTGTGGGTGCTTCTTCATTGGATGTTTTTAAGAAGGGATTGAACAGCCATTTGTCCAGAATGGTATGAGGTCTCCTGCTTGGGCAGGTGGGTGGACTATAAGACCTCTGAGGTCCCTTCTCTTCCAACCCTGTTATTCTTTATTCTGTACAGTGTTATACGATCTAACCGGATGAATGTTTTGGTCATAATTTATAAAATGTCCACCAGATGGCAGTTTATGCTTTTAAACCATTTTTAAGGAAAGTGGGAAGCTGAGCTGTTTTAGCTCCTCTGTTTCCCTCAATTGCATCAGTTAGGAGGAGGTCAGAGCAGAGGGGACAATCTCTTCCTCCAGAGACCGTTGTTTAGAAGGGTCAAACAACACTTAAACATCACCCCAACAGGGGAAATGCATCTCAGTAAAAAAAACCCTGCTGATTTGCATCATGTTGTATGTGCTAATTTATAATTAAAGCTAATCAATACAATATTTTAAACAAAACTATAATATATTTTACCTCAGTGGAAAGATTACAGCAACATGTTAGATGAGCAATTTTTACAATGGACAAAATTCCTAATACAGGGGTATTTTTTGAAGAGTAATAAGAAATCTTCTGCTAAGATTCCATTTGCGCCTCAGCATATAGTCATGCCGGCCATATCCCCACAGAAGCGTCTTCAGACAAAGCTGGCTCCCTCGGCTAAGAAAGGGAGGTGAGCCCCCTCCCTCTGGAGTCGGACTCGACTGAAAGGGGAAACCTTTCACCTTCACCTTTATTCTGGGCCTGAAGGCCTTCACTGTATGCTCTCTCCTATGTGTGAATGACACATTTTCAGTTGGCCATAAGGTTGGCCTCATACTTTGAGAGGAAGAGAAAATAGCTATAAATAAATGCTTTATCGTGTACTCATGTTTGCATACCGGTTGTCCTTAACTCAAGACTAGTTGTTTAATAATGGTTTGCAGTCAACAATGGCTGCCATAAAACATTGCATCCCCCTCTCCCGGTCACCCCATTTCTGGCTCCTGGCAACCTGTCCACATTTAAAACTGGTTGCCAAGTTCCCTACGATCGTGTGATGGCCATTTGCAATCTTCGCTGCCAGCTTCCTCAATAAGTCATTGATGAAACCAGCAGGGAAAGTCGCAAATGAAGGTGGTGTTGGATTTGAGGTCCAGCCCTCAAGGGCTCTGAAAGATTTTCCCTCTTCTTCAGGCAGGGAAGGAAATTCTTATGGGCGCTGCACCTTAAATCAGGTGAAAACTTTAGCAAACACCATTATTCTCACAATTGTTCTTTCCGGTCATGAGAGTCAGGATCTGGACCTCCTATGTGTAATGTCTGCACCACTCCTGGGAGGTCTGGGTTTTCTCCCTGGTGCTTCACTTAACAATCACAGCTGGGAGAATTGGGATTGTGGTTGAGCAAAGCAATCGTACGGTATCTTGCTTAATGACCGCTTTGCTCAATGACCAAGATTCCAGGCCCAATTTTATTTATTTATTTATTCGATTTATATCCTGCCTCTCTTCCCCAGATGGTAATTGTGGTAGTAAGTCAAGGACTACTTGTAAAGCTGAATGTTCTCCTTTTAACACCTCTTCCTATTTTCTGAGAACCAAGTTCGGTCAGTGTAAATGTAATCATAGGACACACTGAGACTTAGGAAACCTCTGATTCAGACTTTCTTCTGTAGGGCCTTTTGCAAATGATTACGAGGCAGCTTCTGATTCTACCAGATAAATGGCACAGAGCAGCTTTTCCATCCTTATCTTTTAATATCTTTTCGTGATAAGCAAAACCTGGAAGGAGCTTTTGGAAAAAAACAGGAAAGTTAAGAAATAGGGGATGATGTCTCAACCATTACAACCTGGGTAAAATTCCATAAAGGAGGCAGACCGATTGCACAAAAGACACTTCATTGAGAAGCAACCTAAGATCTTAGCTTTTATCTTTTATGAGTTGATAAGAGGTTTGTTGAAGCACTTACTCAGAGCTCTGACACATACTGACTACCAAAAGTCAAAATATATTGGTAACTAAATAGCTAAAATCTGGCCAGCTATATTACTAATCACAAAATATGTCAGAGCACCTTAAGGGAAAAATCATTTGGGATTTTTCTAGCCATTTCTCTAGATATATCAAATGGCGGAATGAACTAAAAGATGTAACAATTGTAAGACTCTCCTATAATGGCCAAATTTATTTATTGAATTTATACCCCGCCTCACTTCCCCGGTCAAGGGGAACTTGAGGCGGCTAGGGTAACTCGATGTTGACTTAAAATAGTAAGAAATGTATAAGAGAGTTTAAGGATCAGGATTCAGATGATCCCTAGCTTACCAGACAAAATGTATTGCAATATAATGATTACAATCTTGAGCAAGAATGGGTAAGAGGAGCAGTCTCATACCCTCCTTTATTGATATTTAATTTACCAGACTAAAACCGTGGAAACTTAAAAGGTGACTTTGGGCTTGTCATCCTCTCAGCAAACCTCAGATTTTTTTGTAGTCATCACAATGAAGGAAATCCCCATATAAGCTGGCTTGTGCTTCTAGAAGAAATACAGGCTGGATAGAACTCTAATTATTTACATCTAGTACAGTCAAATTATGTTTCCCTGTAATATATCCTCTCTGAACTGCAGTCTTCTTACACATAACTGGCTCCCTCCAGCTATCATTCTCTGTTAGGCTTTCTTCCTTTCTACTGTGCCTGCAATCCTGGGTCTTTAGTTTTCCAGTCCTGGAATTTCCCAATTTGATTCATGCTGAGCCATAATATGGTTTGCGTAGGTTTTCTTTGGAATATTTGGTTTTTATTATATGTGATGACAGCCATTATAGTTTGCAGACAATGACAGTATGATATTACTATGCTTGGTTGCACAGTCAGACAATTATTTAGATGGTTTTGGCATTTGTGTCCATCTACCTGAGTCCATCCTAAGGACCTGGGGTAGGCAGATGTTATTTGATGGTGTTAAAGATACCATCTCAGGATGTAAGCTGTTCCAAGCAGGCTGCCTTTTGCAATTGACTGATGGTGATCTTTGTCAATGCCTATGGTTTTCAAATGGTGCTCCAGGGTTTTTGAAATTGTACTCCAGGCACATGTTTTGTACTATCTTTGTTTTCTTTTGCCTTAATCATTCCACTTTTGTTTGCAGGTCTTTGTATTTTGAGATTTTTCTCCAGTTGTTTTTCTCTTTTATTCTTCTGTTTCTGACTACTACAATGTCTACTATCTAGATTTTTATATATATATATTTCTTGTGGATATTCCAATGCACCATTGTTCCTACTTGTCATGCCATTGTTTGTAGTCAGTCTATGTGATCTTCTCGCAGCAACTAACTAGGGGGGTCCACTGTTTCTCCAGCTTCTTTGCAGAGGTGGCATTTGCTGTCTTGTTGCTCTCTTCTCAATTCTGGCTTTGTATGTATTTTTCTTAAAGCTTGGTCTTGTGCACCCCGTCTCTTTTCTTCAACTTTCCTGCTCTTAGCCATTATCAGGTCTTCTTGTTTTTGTTATTAAAATATATGTTATTATTAAAATATATATGCCATCTATCCTTAAACAATTCTTGGTGGCTACAAATAAAACATTAAAAAGATTGGGGGGGGATTCAATGGAGGACATCGGCGTTATACCTGAGCGGATGTAGTTTTAAAAAATACTTGACTTATTTGGTAAATGTGTTAAATTTCAAACTTTCCTGTATCCCTTTTGGCCATATGACTTTCACTCCAATGGACGGTGCACATAGATAACATTCATGACAAATAACACCCCTAAATGAAACAGCAAATGGGAATAGATTGTATACAGTGTGTAATAATATTGATAATACATATGTAAAGGAAAGAATAATTACTTTAATTTTAATAGAATTTAATATTGCTCAGTATGATAGACAGCAGTGTGTATGTGTTATTCAGGGGCAATGCCAAGACCTTTGCAATTTTGCCTTCTGTAACAAGATTTGGACTGATGAGGCTTCATCACAGAAGGCCCTCTGGATTCAGAGTCCATTCTTCATAAAGTACCATAACTGACCATTTGTTGCAAGTGACAAACGCAGAAGGCTGGATTAAAGTTTATTTGAATTGCATAGAAATTAATTTCATGTGGGATGACTCCAGAGCATAGGAGCTCATTCTGTGTTGGGTTGGTAGTGACTGCAAGCATTTCATTTTCTCTTTTCTTAGAGTAATTTATTTTCTGCCTGTTGCAATATAGATGAGCCCCTCTGTCAAGTTCCTGCTCAACACGATTAGTGAAGTGGCTAGAGTGGTGAAGAAGTACCAATCTTCCCATTCCCTGAGGAGCTTTTGTGCCTTTAACAGTTGAGTGGAAGACCAAAAGATGTGGTTCTTCTGAATAATGGGATGGAATAAGCAAAAACATAACCTACCGAAACGGGGCCTGCTTTACAGCTTAAGATATAGATGTGTTGGACTCCAGCTTTCACAGTGTTCATTATAATCTTTTGCTTCAGCAAAGCTTCTATGTTATTTTGCTTGCAGGCTGTCTCAGGGAAATTCACCCCTTTGGATCAGTGGCTGTACTTTGATGCTTATGAATGCCTGCCTGAGGGGGAGCAGCTGACAGAGAAAAACTGTGCCCCAGTGAGTAGTTACATTCCATAGTTTGCTTTTTTATCCAGACTATTCAGGTCTGACCCGTCACGACTCTGTTTAGAAAGGTTTCCAGTGGTGGCTGTCCGAAACGTTTTCATCTCTTCCATGATACTGAATTCCATAAAGGCAGCCAGCTAGACTTTCTGAGAATGCCCTTGAGAAAGTGGGCTGGTTTCAATTTGCCTCCAGTCTGGAATGTTTCTCTTAGTGTTCTAATGCTTGCCATCTCCGTCTCTGACAGCGTGGTAGTCGCTACGATGGGCAGATTGCTGTCTTTGGGGCTGACTTCCAAAAACGACTTGGGAAGCAGAAGTATTTCCTGGTGAGTAAGGCATGAAACTCCTGTGGACCACATGAAACAACATTCTTACCGCACACTAACTAGGTTCATTATAATGTGTGTATTTGGTTTGGGCAAATTATGCTGTTTGCTTAGTTCCTATTTTTGTTGTCTGTTGTCTCTCCAGCTCTCATTTAACTTTTCTTATCTGGGATGATAGATCTATAGCTCTTCCAAATGACCTTTGTGGATCTAATAATTAAAACAAAAGAAAACTTTTTTTGATGAGCTAATTTCCCATTGCAGGATGGGAAACCACGTATTCACCCAGCAGCTGTTGAAAGAAAATGGCTAAACTTTGGTGCCTTTTCTTCCAGTTTTTCACAGCAGAGGGAGCATTTGATCATTTTTAGCCTGAGAGGGAGCACCAAAGGAAGAATTATTATTTTTATGTGATGGAGCTTAGATTCTTCCTGCAGCTGTTATTGGTTTTGTTGTGTTCCGTTGTTTTTTTTTTTGGTTTTTTTTGCGGGATGTGGGTAGTAACTTATCATTTGCTGGCTGAACTGCTGCTGTAGATATCAGATTTTATCCTAATTAACAGATTCCTGATTATCAAAGAAAGACTCCAGATGTTGAAACTATTCCCATTAGATAATGGGACAAAATTATTATGGCAATGGTAATAAAGACTTACCGTATTTTTCAGACTATAAGACACACTTTTTTCCTCCCTAAAAGAGGATGAAAATCTGGGTGGGTCTTATACACCGAATCGCCATACCTGGGGGGGAAGGGGGAGGAATTTGGTCTGCCGCCTGCCACACTGCTGCTGAGCCTTGCAGCCACCCATTTGCATTGCCACCCGCCCATCGCGCCATCATGATGGGGGTGGTGGTGATGTAAAGGGGGGCCACAAGGCTCAGCCCTGGTGTGGCAGGTGGTGGCAGTGGTGCGATGGGTTGGCGGTGGCAATGCCGCTGAGCCTGAAGCCATCCCTTTGCATCACTGCTGCCCCCCATCACACCATCACGATGGAGAGGGGGCAGTGGCAATGCAAATGGGTGGCTGCAAGGCTCAGCACCAGTGTGGCAGGCGGCAGCGGTTCAGCCGCTGGGCCTGAAGCCACCCCTTTCCATCGCCGGCCCTCTCAGGTTTCTTGGGAAGACATGAAGGCGGGAAGAGAGGATCAGGCAATGTGGAGTTGGAGTTGGCTGCAGATGTCATCCAGTTAAAGCAAGGGTCTTCAAACTTGGCAACTTTAAGACTTGTGGACTTAAACTCCCAGTATTCCTGAGCTAACATGACTGGAGGAGGAATTCTGGAAGTCCACAAGTCTTAAAGCTGTCAAGTTTGAAGACCCCTGGGTTAAAGGCTATTCTCAACATGCAGGGTAAGCAAATGGTTATGAGAGCAGCCTGTCTAGATTTTTTTTTCCTTTCCTCTCCAAAAACTAATGTGATCTGGTGCATCTTATACTCTGAAAAATACGGTAAATTATAGCATATCACTTTTTGCAGATGTGAATACAAGGATTTATAGAAAATTCAGCATGGATCCCTAAGTATTGTAGTCCAGGGAAGAAGCAAACAAGCCTAGAAAAATTGACATTGATGAAATCTCTAGTATCCATGAGAATACTTTTGAAAAATAGACAGGAACCAAGATATATTCTTGCCAGATACATTCACATTCTGCAAAATCTTTCCTTTTGTTCATTTGCATGACTCTGTTATTGAAGGGAGTGTGTGAGATCATCACTATATAACTGGCTTCGTGCTGCTGAGTCACATTCTCGTAATCCTGGACTTCACAGCCATTTTAGAAACAGCTGGTAAATAGTTGATTTATAAGATAAAAGAGGGTTGGGTTGATGTTGCATCCCGGTTTTACTCCTTTTTCTTGTTTTAAGGCCCTTGCATAGTTCTTATATGTTTCACACAATAGACGAATTGGCATATGGATCCCACGATTTTATGGAGTTTCTTGTCTGTGCTTATTCCATGGCGAAATTAAGAGTTATGTATGCCAGCTATAATAGAAACATACTAAAATCCTGTGTTTCTCATTGTTTTTTTTTTTTTAGATTTTGGACTTAAATTGATATCTATAATGTAAAATCAGGAGTTCTATTTTCAAAATGGGAGAATCATTCTGTATGTCATTTCTATCCTTCTCCCAGAATTGCATTCAGAAAGTTTTTGGACTTTGATAGCAATTTTCTTGTGTGAATACTTCTGTTCAGGCTTTGTAATTGCCATGTGTGTTTTATTGAAATTGTATGAGGATTAAGCTAATAGTATGCAGATGGAGAAAAGATACACGGGAAGGTGTGGGTAAGAACAACCATATATACAGTAATTTGAGAAGCTATCTCCAGTTTCTGATATTGTTCCAAATTGTCACGGGGTCTCAAACAGTCTTATTATGAACAACTTCTTTAGGTAGGAGCAGGTGCGATTGGCTGTGAACTCTTGAAGAATTTTGCAATGATTGGCTTGGCTGCTGGCGAGGGTGGGGAGATCACCGTGACAGACATGGACATCATTGAAAAATCCAACCTGAACAGGCAGTTCCTATTTCGACCACAAGATGTATCTGTAAGTCATGAAGGCAAGATGGCAGGGGGGGAAATTGGGAGAAGGAAGAGTGGTAACTTTAGAAACTCTGAAATTTGCTGCAGGTCAAAATACTAGAAGCCTCGGTGGCGCAGTGGTTAAATGCAGCACTGCAGTCTCTGCTGACTTGTTCAGCAGGTTGTCAGATCGAATCC
>JANHGC010000357.1:170250-184481 GCA_027560395.1 Boaedon fuliginosus | reverse complement strand
TCCATGTTGTAAGCCGTCCAGAGTCCTTCGGGAATTGGGCGGCATAAAAATGTAATAAATAAATAAATAAATAAATAAAATATATCTAGTCTACTGAAAAGAAGGACGAGGGCTGGCATGATAGCAGTGTTTCAATATTTGAGGGACTGCCCGAAAGAAGAGGGGGTCGACTATTTTCCAAAGTACCAGAAGCAATGGATGGAACCTAATCAAGGAGAGAACCAACATGGAACTAAGTAGGAATTTCCAGGCAGTGAGAACAATTACCCAATGGATTGGCTTGCCTCCAGAAGTTGTTGCTGTTCCAGCACTGGAGTTGTTAAGAAGAGGCTGGAGAGCCATTTGTCTGGAATTGTATAGTTTCTTGGTGTGAGTGTGTATAAACTGAGACAACTTGAGGTTTGTTTTCTATTTATACGTACTGCATTTCCCTTTGAGAAATAAGAACTCCACAGATAAATTTAAGAAAGCTTGGTCTAGAGATGCTTTCTGTTTAACTCTTACTCAGGAAGATTCAGGCAGAACCTGTTGAAAACAAAAATAACTAGGGACCTGTTGCAGACAGTGAATAGATTCATACTTAAGGCAAAATGTATGGACCCTCCAACCTTATTTGGTCAGCAAAGAAGAGTTTGCACTGCCCTGTGGTGAATCTGCATAGAATATCTCAGAATCGTATGAAAATCGTGGAGGACATTCATCTAGCATCTGGCCTGTAGTTTGTAAGAGCAAGTGAAGAAATTAGAGCAGCCTTTAACTATTTGGTGTATTTTCAGTATGAGATCACTAGGTTGCATGCAGCAAAATGAAGTTTTTAAATATTGAAGGGATGGTCTGCTTCTTAGAATGTCCTTGGGTTGTGAGATCATAATAATACTTCTTTCCATTACATATTTCAGAACAAAATATCCTTCAGGATATAAGAAGACATCTCCTATAAATGGCAGTCATGTATATATTGTCTATGCTTTTTATTCTTCATGAATGACTAAATCTTTATTATGGCCAAAGGCATTCTCCATCTTCCAGTTAGAACATTTTCTAACAATCCCGCCAAAGATTTGTTAAGTATTGCCAAAAATGGTATATCACAGATGTACCAGTTTTTTGGGGACCCATTTGGCAAATATTTCTATTTAGATGACCAAATATTTTAGTAGAATACAATATTTTAGTAGAATTTTAGTAGAATACAACAAAAAGTGGTTCTGTGTCTTTATAAGTTAAAGTAATTCTAATAAATTATTGCACTGTTTATTAGAGTGGCTTTAATTTATAGACATAGAACCACTTTTTATTGTATTCTACTAAAATTCGACTAAAATACTATATTCTACTGAAATATTTGGTCATCTAAACAGAAAACTCACAACGCTGAGATGTTTACGTAAAAGATTCTGTTGGATGACGTTGAAGTCAAAAGGTTTCTTTTTCCCTAGAACACTACCACCAATCATTTGTTAATTAATTTTTATTCACATTTTTTAATTTTTATAAATAACTCAGCAAAGCAAGCATATCTGTTGTATTCCTCACAAGAGCAACACTGTGAGTTGGGTTGAGATGAAAGAAATGACTGGCCCAGAGCCACCCACCCGGCTTTCATGCACAAGAGAGGCCTAGAATTCATAGTCTCCAGAATCTTAGACATTACATCAGACTATTTTTTGTTAAATAAATCATGATAGCTAAGTTAGACAAGCCTTAAAGTACAGTTATAAATATGATTTACAAACCTCAGTAGCTAGGGCCATAAAACACATTAAGCAGGAAACAATGGTACTAGAGATTAGCACACTGTGTGTGACTGAAAATATCACACCTTGTTGTAACAAAGGCTCTTTCATGATAGCACACAACGTAATCATCCTTTCCTTCCTGGATAATTGTTATAGAATCATATAATAATAATCTTCTCTCTTCATAATCTATATCTATAAAAGAATGGTGTGGGTGGGTTTGTTTGTGGGTTTGTTTGTGGGTGGATATCTTTGTGGGTAGGGGGCCTTTTTGCCCCCTTTTTGGGGCGCAAAGAGGACACTCTTCAGTAACAAGCAGCAACTCTCTACTGAGCATGTGCAGCTTTGCCTCGTTCTATTCAGTGTGCGCAATTTTCAAACTTATTGAGGCACCATATTCAAACCTCTGAGGTGCCATGTTTTATACATACAAATTCCAGATTTGCCCCAGCGGTGACGGGCCCAAGACACATGGAGCGGCCCATCCCGCCAAGTAAGGTCACCTACGATGTTGGAGGGTGTGCCGGGGCTTAAGAAGGCCCACAAACAGCTCTGGCCCCTGTCAAGCCCTGGCTGCCTTTCCTCAGAGCTGGCCTGCCTTTGTCCCAGAGATGGCCTTGCTGGAGCAGAGATGTGGGTGGGGGTGCCAGGGGCTTCAGAAGCCCCGCAAATGCTGTGGCACAAATAAACTTCTTTAAAAAAAAAAAAACCTGAGCAAGGCCAGGTAATCAGCTAGTGGATTATAAGGTTATCACATTCAGGTGGAGGTAAAAAGAGAAACATCATAGAGATGAAATCTACTAATTCTGCATTCAGGGTCAACTCCTGTGATAGTAAGTAAACCTCACACCATTTAAGGCCTCAATACCTTAAGAAAAATATATTCATAAACTAAATTAATTATAGTGTACAAATTTATGAAGAATACACCCAAACTCAAAAACAGTGCAGAACACCAGAGCTGCCTGTTTTTGATATTCATAATACTGTTATATCTCTTAAAAGAAACACCTTTGAGATCTGTTGGCAAGTCCTTCATGACATCTTCTGGAACAGGCATACCTAAACTTGATATCCTCCTTTTTTCTTTGTTTACTGGAAATTCTACAGAGATACTACTCATCCAGCCTTGCAAATATACCATGCCATTAAAGTCGATTATCACAGTGCTCCCTACTGTTAACTATCAAGCACCATTTGCATAAGGTATGTTTACCCCACCTGTCAGCTAAATTACGCTCACCACTTTTCGCTCTGTCAAGATTTAGATATATGTGAAATTCTTCTTTTTTTTTAACCTGTCCTCTCCTGTTAGAGGACAGCGTCCTGCTCATTCATTCACAGGCACGCTTCATCTTCCTATCTAGGCCCTTTTGCTTTCTCCTTTGCAGCCTGAATCTAAAACATAAATCAATAGAACAATAATGGCTGGCTGGAAAAAAATTAAAAAAATAGGGAGGCCCCACAGAATTTTTCTAGGTCCAATGATAAACCATGCCTCAGTGATTTCCTGTGTTTCATATATTCAGAATCTAAAAAAGATTCTAGAATCTTTCAAGATTGTCAACAGTTTTATTAGAGTTCTGTTGACAGAAAGATGCCTTTGATTGTTGTAATAGCTTCTGAATGTCTCTGTCGCTAGACGACAGCCAATTCCCGAATCAGAGGGCCTTCACCTTTGCCAATTACCTCAGCAGAATCCCCATCTAGCCTTCATAAGAATTTGTGGCCATTTTCTGGAGATGCAGTTGGGATCTAGCTTATGAAAAAATGTTAAGGGCACATCTGAGGGAAGAAGATGGATTATATTCTTGGAGACTACATACTTGTTCACTGGGATGTTCTGTCTTTCTGCTGCTTATTAGGAACTGGATTGAGCAGTACTGTTTCCCCATTGTAGGTCTTATTTATTTTATTTATTTATTTATTTATCAAATTTATACCCTGCCTCTCTTCACCCGAAGGGAACTCGAGGCGGCTTAAAGAGCCTTGCACCTGCCCTCGTCCAGTATCATAATAATGACAAACTGGCCATAAACTACCAGAACACTAAGGTGGTGGCCTTGCTAAAAGGCCAAAGCTCCACTCATGGTATCTCAATGGCCCTAACATAGGACAAGTGGCCATGTTCAAGTATCTAGGTGTGGTCATTCATGCATTGTCTCAAGGAAAGGATATTGTGAATATGTAGCTGCCTCTTGGAAAAAATCAGTGAATGCTATTCTCAATTTTATTTATTTTTTGTTCAAAGGGAGGATACTAAGTTGCTACCACAAATTAAGCTTTTCCAGGCCAAGACACCAGCACAGCTTCTATACGGGATCCTACTTGGACTTTATATCTTTTATATCTTCAGAAAGAATTCAGTCCAAATGTATGAGCAATTCTCCAGAAGCCTCAATGTGTTTCAAACACACTCCTACGCCTGGTGACAGGATTGATCAAAGTTGAAGCAAGAATCTGTATAGCTTCTTTACATCTTTGGCTGACACGTAATTTTTTCCCCCCAAGGCCTCGCACCAATAATTCTCCAAGATAAATTTTCCTCATCATGGATCAAGGCTATTGAATCCAACCTTACAAAAGTAGGCTTTTGTCCATCCTCAATACTCAAGTTGGATTATTGATCAGGCAGAACAAACCCTGAGATAATGGGTAGAGGATCTAGAGAGGCAAGTGGAATTAAAGAAAGCTCCATTGTTTCTGGCTCCAGATTTTATTAGATACTAGCTGATTACCTAGCCTTGCTCGGTAATAGTATAAAGTATATTATATTAGTGCCACAGCATTTGCAGGCCTTCTGAAGCCCCCGGCACCCCCTCCCACATGGTTTGCAGACTTTCTTAAGCCCCTGGCACCCCCTCCCACATCTCTGCTCCAGTAAGGCCATCTCTGGGCCAAGGGCAGGCCAGCTCTGATGAAAGGCAGCTAGGGCTTGACAGGGGCACTGGGCCACAGCCGTTTGCGGGCCTTCTTAAGCCCCTGCACCCTCCCTAACATCAAAGGCAACCTTACTTGGGGTGGGCTGTTCCATGTGTCTTGGGCCTGTCACCACTGGAGCAAATCTGGAATTTATATGTGTAAAACATGGCACTTCAGAGGTTTGAATATGGTGCCTCAGTCAGTTTGAAAACTGCAAATACTCAGTAGAGAGTTGCTGCTTGTTCGTTAAGAATGTCCTCTTTGCCCCCCCCCCAAAAGGGGGCAAAAAGGCCCCCTACCCTTTGGAGACCCCAACAGTGCTGATCTTACTACGCTTTGTTTCCTATCTGCCAAGTTTGAGGTAGATTGATGCAGAACTGAAAGTTTGTATAGACCGCAAAAAACTCCCACCCCTACCCCACCTCTCTTTTATAGATATAGATTGACCATGTTGACTGTTTTTCATAGAGGGAGCATGACCTTGTGCCTCAGATGTTGCTATTTGGAAAAGCCACTCTCTATGATAAGGAAGATGAAATCGAAGAGCAACAACCTTCTTTCAGGTACAAATTTAACAGAGACACATCCTTAAGAACGTAATAATAACTTGCAGTCTGAGTGCTACTCATTGTCCCCAACCCCCTTTTTGTAGCCTCTGGTCCTTTCTTTCTCCCATACTGCCTAATTTTAGATTCCCAACCCACACATACAGTAATAACTTGGTTGAAATGTAATTGATTTAATATCATTAGTTAAAGTCATTTCTCAGACTTCAGACTTCTCTTATTCACTATATAACATCAACCAATCCACTGGAGATTTTGGCCCTTAAAAACAACATTTCAGAAGGCATCCTGTGGCCCATAGAGAATTATGGAACCCTAATCTTCATAGCTTCCGTCTCTGGTCCCTAGAGCAGAGCCGTTGGCGAGGCTCTATCTAACCAAGCCAGGGAAAACTTGAACTGACAGAAAAGACTTCCGGTTTGGAAGCCCATCTGTAAAAGCTATATTCAGCTTTAAATTCAAGATTCGGCCTTTGTGTGTGTTTGTGTATAAACACATGTGAGGCTGTCTTTTAGCCCTAAAAAGGCTTCTATGACATTTTAGTTATTAAAAATGCTATGTTTAAAAGCAGAAAAATATAAAAACAGATCAAATGAAACAAGTTCAGTTTAATATTAAACCATGACAAGGTACCTAAGCTATCAGAGTCTCTTTCCATTAATCCTACACAAAGGGTGGCTGTTGGTACCCCACTAAAAGAAGGGCCTGGTTAGACAATCTCTAGGATCCTTCCATCTTTCTTCCTTCTGTGATTGCTGAGGTTGAATATTTGCTCTGTCTGGGCCTCTGCTTGCCCGGTTTTGTTGGCTGGAGAACAGCCCACTGTCCAGCTGTGCTTAGGAAGCCGATCAGCAGAGGGATCCTCAGGAGTGAAGGATAGGGAGGCCGTGGCTACCCCGTTGCAGGGCCCCTACAAGTGCAGCCTGGATCCTGTATCTGCAGCAGCTGCAAAACCTCTAATGTCCTGTCCCTTCCATGCTGGGTAAACATCCTGCTGTCAGCACCTCCTCCTCAACTTCCTGGGGTAGACAAAGCTCATCCCAGCCTCAAGCAGACCCTTCTGGGCTTCTGCCAACCAGAGGCAACTGTAAGTCTCTTGCTCTATAATCTTTCCAGACTCCCTGGCAGCTCTCCTGCTTTCAGCACACTCACTCTCCTTCTGTCCACACCCCCTGTGCAAAACCAGTCTGTAGATTCTCCCAGGCAGAAGCTCCACTCTCACTCTGCTTCCCAAGGAGAGAGAAAAACGCCTGCCTTGCTTTCTGCTCCAGAGGGCTGAGGTACCAGGTGGAGAGCCTGTCTCTGCTTTGAGAACCTCAGTCGACCTGGCCGAGGTAGGGGATCCTGGGAGCTGTTGTTGAAAAATATTCCCTGTCCATGCTCCAGTATAAAAGCTTGGGGAGAGAGGGCATGGTGTTCCCACACCTCTCTCGATGGAAGCTAACATAATTTTAGTCGCTAATTTTGGAATACCGTTCAGGCAGTGCTTTGGGAACAAATGCAACCAGGAAAAGGAAGCATGCTCCACATCTGGCTAATTGGATGCATCACATACTCCAACAAACAGTTGCTAAGTAAAAATAGAGAGAGAAGCTGCCTTTGTTTCCTGTTTGAGGGTTTCTCAAATGCATTCTGTCGACTGTAGGTGAAGTAGAATACTAAACTGAGATATGATTAATTAAGCTTTGAGGCATTCCAGGCTTATGCCAAAAGCAACTAATGAAATCAAATCCCTTCGTAGCGTCACATATTTCCCACCACAGTTCTGACCACACTTCCCATACTGATTCCACCATGCAATTATTACAAACACATGGTTTACATTTTCACTACATCAAGTGACAAAGACCGTCCATGCTTGTTGACTGCTCAGTCCTTCCCCTGGCACCATATTCACTTTTTGTTTTGTTTTTCACTTTTGCAGCCTGACAGAGTTGATTCGTAAAATCACTGGAAAATCAGTCCCCAAGGAGTGCCGTCTCTTGGTTTTGTCAATGGTCTGTGAAAATGAAGAATCCGATGATGATTTACCACCTGTTCATATCATGCTTCAACCAACCAGTAGTCAAAAATAAATTAATTGTGCACAGATCGGAAAGGAAGCAATCTTGTTAATTCAGACAGATGCAGTGAAAGTGGCTGCTCTAAACACAGATTAATGCAAGAATGTGCTTTGGTGAAGGGATGAAGGTGATGTGTCCTCTCCAGTGCATCAGCTTAAATTTGCCTGCAGGAGTTATCCTACCCATGAGGGCCATGAACAGATAATTTGTTGGAAATGAATATGAAGTGGAATCTACAGAACTTCTTTTGTTGTACCCTGAATCTCACTTCACATTATGTTCCTATATCACATCAGTTGGGTGTGTGGCAACATTACATTAACTTGCTCTGCTTTGCCAGAAAGTTAATCATTGGTCTATGATTTGTAGGCATCCCTGCAAATGTGGGTGGGGATTAGGCTCGTCGTAGTCCAACACAGCTGGAAGGCCCCAGGCTAGGAATATCTACCTTAAAAGGATGGGATATTTTAATTATCTCAGCACCGAAAGACCTAATCTTCAATGTTCAACTAGTATCTCCAATTAGATGAGAGCTCGAGGGACACGCCAGGAGAGATTTTGGAAATCCAGTTGCAATTAGAGCAGACAGCGTTGGACTAGATGCAGCAATAATCAACCAGAGTACCTTCAAGCATTCAGCTGTCCCTGTATTTTCAATAAGTGCAATGGGAAGAGAGGCGTTGGAGTGCTGTGAGATATTTGAGAGGCATTATGTTATGCTGTATTTGAGGGCAAAATCTGAATTTAAATCCTTTGATTGTTGATTGGGCAGCATGGTGCAAACCATTATCTTTTTTCTTACAGTAAGATAGGATTATCATGGGGATGAATGAGACTTTGTAAATTATTCATTATGCATGCCAAAAGGAAGATCAGAAGCTGCCTTATACAAGGGCTTCATCTATCTCACTACTGTCTCCATACTTAACAATTATGGATGGAGTTCTTTCAAGCCCTATGTGCAGATACCAAGGACTGAAAGAGCATCTTGCATTTAAAATATGTGCTCTCCCAATGTAGTCTACTCCTGGTTACACATTGTTGCCAGTGGAATTGATAGTGCCCATGGCTCTTCAGGATAAACCACAGCCCCACTGATTGTTGGCCACTTGGACTTCATGAAGGAGAGTTGTTTGCTCCCTCTATTGCAGACAGATCCAGAAGAAATGTATGTATTTGTAAGCAAATAGTTTTGCTGCATTGTCCATCTATTAGTTCTAGTTGTTCTGTTCACTCAGATCCACCTTTGTTGTGACAATTCTATAGATACCGGTAGTCCCCAACTTATGACTGTAATGGAGTCCGCCCATTATAGTCATAAGCCATGATGGTCATAAAGCAGGTTATCAGGTGATCAACTGGTTATACAAGCTATTTTTTGCAGCAGTTAGGTGCAGCCACGAGGTTTTCTTTGTTACCAAAAGCCAGACGTAAATGTTGGTTTTTCAGCAAAAATGTAAATTGTGGTCACATGATTGCAGGATGCTGCATATGGTCATAAGTGCGGGCAAGTTGCTGAGGATTCAAAACGCATTCACATGATCGGGAGTCATAACTTTGAAACTGAATTGCAAGTACCTTTTAGGGGAATCTGTTGTAACTTTGAATGGTCATTGAGTGAGCAGTCATAAGTTGAGAACTAGCTTATTTGCAAACTGCTTCCTTGTAAACTCCATCATCTTCTTTTGCCCCAGCTATGGAAACATCCAGCTCTTTGAACTTGGTTTCTCACAACATTTGACTTCCCTTCTGATAAAAAAGATAGTGTGCCTATAATGTTAAGAATTGTTAAGAACAACTTGGCTGACAATTCCATACCTGTGGTTCAATTTTTAAGAAAGAGTGTGAGAACTTCACTCCTATGAAACTTCTCAAGCAACACTAGAAATAACATCTTATGAAGGTAACTGAGTGGATTTCCTTTCTTCACTTCTAATTTAAATCAAGTGCTTTAGATTAGGTTCATCTGCACTTTATGGCAAATTGCCCTGTGACAAATTGCATATTCTATTTACAGTAAACAGCTAGCAACACATTAAAGTAATGAGACAGAGCTGATGATGAAACTGCCTCTTTCGTTTCCGCAAAAGCCCTGGTCTGAATAAAACTGCCTTTGAATCACAGGCTGGGCAGAGAATTCCTCTGCTCTTCCAGGTCTTTTCATGTTTCCTTCACACTGACTGAGCCAGTTTCATTATATTCACAGGAATGAAGACCGGATGTATTCACACAACATGCTAATACAGTTTTCTAATTACAAACAGGTTACGTTTCAAGTTTGTGTAAGTCCATCCAAATATACAAAAAACCCCTGCACAGTACATTTCTTACTATGTATAAGTGGCACTTACGCTTAATTCCAGACATATTGTAATTCATAGTTACTACAGAAAGCCAAACTAAACACAAACTAAACACCACAAGATCAAACAAACAGGATGAGAGAGCATCCAAAATGGTGTATCTCGGCTTCCCTATGTGTGGCAATGCTGTGAAGCAAACGTATGTGGCATGCTGTAAACAAACCCTTTCTGCCTTCTCTTTCTCACCTTCTGGGATCTTCTAGTTCAGGAGTATCACATTGTCACAGTGGTGTCACGTGACATATTAGGACTTCTTTCCACTTCGCTAAACGGGGTGGGTATGGCCAGTGCGTGACGCATGCGGCCCGCGGGCCAAAGCTTGATAGCCCTGTTCTAGTTGGAGTTGAGAATAGGTTTGTATCAAAGTTTATAACTCGAAAATTTGTAAGTACAGATAGTCCTTGCTTTGTGAGTACAATTGAGTCCAAAATTTCTATTGCTAAGTGGGACAGTTGTTAAGTACTTGAGTTTTACCCCATTTTATTACTTTTCTTGCCACAGTTGTTAAGGGAATCACTGAAGCTGTTAAGTTAGTAGTTAGGCCATTGCAACTGTCATAAATATGAGTCAGTTGCCAAGTGGCTGATTTTTATCATATGACCGTGGGGATGCTGCAGCAGTCATAAAGAGTGAAAAACTCATAGGTCAGTTTTTGTAACTTTTGAACAGTCACTAAATGAGGTGTTGTTAAGTCGACTCTTGGTTAGTGTTAACCTTGTTTGTTCGGCTTCTTTATTTACATCAAATGTTTTGTGTAACACTCCTGGCAAGTTTAAGAGTCACTGTATCATGTGACTCATGTAAGTCAAGAATACTGTAAAATAGTACAATAGTGTACTATTTTACTGCAACTCCCATATTTTCCTAACAAGTATGGCTGTGCTATCCAGGAGTTACAAAAGCCAGTGCAGCTGAAGAGTACAAGTCTTCAGACTAGGCAATGTAATTCGCCATTTAAGATCCTCCCCAGGGATTTCTTTTGTGAATCAATTTACTTTCTAACCCATGAAACACTGTCTTGTCTGGATAGGATAATAACACCATGCACCAAACCCAACAGCATTGTAGCTGAAACCAGATTTATCAGAACTATGCTTCTTCTGGTTTTTTTTTTAAACATAAACATCTTTTGAGGAAAAGATCAAGGATGTACAATTTGGCTGAGTATGGTTTAAATAGCATGCCAGACATTTTGCCAGAAAGTGGTAGGTGAGACCAGAACAAAAAACCACATTTCATTTCATTTCCTACTAACTGAAATGAAATATAGTTAGCCATCTACTACACACATTCTCCTCCCAGTGTAGTAACAATTATCATTTTAAAAACAGCTGTTGGTTATCTTTGGGAGCCATACACAAAGTGTTAAGGAACCGCAAAAGACCCAGGGCTATTAAGTTGTTCATCTTTGATGCAAATGGTTTCAAGCTGTCCAAGATGCTATTTCAAATACCATATCTAAGCTTGTTTCTCTTTTCTCTTACCTTTATTCCATTAAAACACCACACCTCTAATGATGGTATTTCAGTAACTGCTATAGAAGTGTCCATGCTGAATTTTACCTTCCTTTAAAACAGGGCTGTCAAATTTGGATGCTGTCATGCGCTGGCTACAACCAGTTTAGTGAAGGTGGGGGAAAGTCACGATATGTCACGTGATGATGCCTTGACGACAGGTGTTTGAACCCCGCCCCCCGCCCCCCCGCCCCCCCGGCTTTAAAGTCTCACTTCTCAGCGTACTATGTTTTGGACTTAACATTTTTGCATATTTACCAAAATATATATTGTATTGGCTATGTGTAAATGCTATATGCAGATAATTACTATCCAACATCTAGTTGTAGCTGCTCAGGAGTGGCAACAATGGGTCAGCTTTCAGGATGCAGTCCAGTGATTCATTGATGTGGCAAATTTTGTTCTCCACAGTAGCTTTTGCGTCATATTAAAAAGTGTGTATTTATCAATAGGGTGATTCAAGATTGTTGGAGAGTCTTGAAATTGCACTCGCTTTCTTAGCTTGCAATGAACTACTGTCTACTGCTAAATGAACAGAAAGCCCTCTGTTCAATGCTGGCTATAGATGTCAGTCTTCAAGGGCCCTCGTTATGAACCCTCCTCCCCTTCCATTTCACTTTTAATACCAGATCCTCGAACAGGACCTCATTTGCCATTAATTAGTTTCTTACTGAAAATCATGGTGTTGAATTGATGGCACAAATACTAACGTAGTGCCTGAAGAAGGTTTTTTTGTGTGTGGGGGGAATAAATTTACCTCTTCAGTTCTGACCGGAAAGAATCCCACAGACACCCGATGTATTACATAAAGCAGACCCTGGAAAAGGGTTTTGCCTCATAGGCCAAACTAGACATAATGGCGGGAACATGTTCTGATGTTAAAAACATGGTTCTTCTGCAGTCGTTCAAACCTAGCAACTTTTAAATTGTGTGGACATCAGCTTCCACAATTTTGGGAGTCGAAGTTCACACATCTTAAAACATGCCAAGTTTGAACAACACTGATCTAGACAGAGCAAAAGAGAGAAGGAAGAGAATGGCTTGGAGCATCTCTTGACCGCGAGAGGGATGTTTAAGGGTCTGTGGTTGTACTGGATCTGCGGTCTTAATGTATTCCAATGGGCCAAAGGCTGGGAAAGGCTGAATTGGATAAGCATCATGAGAAGGGAAAGAAGACTGTGACTCTGGGAAAGTTCTATATTCCAGATTTAAATATGCCTTTCATGGTCGTAACTTAAATCTCTACCCTGTGCCTTTATCTACGGTCTATATTTAAATACAAAGACCTACTTCTGTCATATCTAGTTTAGCCAGCATGGTGTGGCATGCCAGTAATTGATACTAGATCAAGATACTTGAAATCGTGATTTATCCTGCAACAGTGCTACTGATCTGAAAGTGGGGAGAGACCACCGCTGAAGAATTATATACAGTGTACCTTGTATACTCAAGATTCTTGGTTGAATGCTCAGCAGTTGTCCTTTCGGGGATGCTAGAGGCAGGATGGGAGCAAATCAAATTATAGCTTGGCTGATTTATCTTAATTTATGACATAGTTGGCTCTCACTTTGCACTAATCCATGGTTTGTTTAGCCATGATTTATTGAATAAACTGTTGCTGAGTTCATAAAAACACCTTCTCAGCAGAATTAGCTGGAGCAATCACATTGGAGGATGTTTATGTGTTTCCCCTCTGGGTATTGTGGGATCGGTTAGCGGTGTAGGTCTGGCACTCCCCTTGGTCAAGGGAAGATGATGTAAAGGTTGGAGCCTGAAAAGGCGCTTGAATCTTGATGTGCGAGACAGACGGCACCTCTTCAAACTGCGTAGCTTATGCAAAAGATAAAGGCCAAACGGAACACCTAGGAAATTAAGCTGATCAAGTCTGCTGTTTTTAAAGGTGCTATTTTTAACAGGGTGGTGATTAACCATTTAGAAAAGCCTCACAAAAGCATGAAGATGGTTTCCCCTTTGCGCCAAGGTTCATGACTGCTCAGTAATTTTCATGAGCAGGCTGTAGTAGTAGAGAGAAACTACCCAACAGCCTATATGTTGCCCTTATTGTAACTGAAAGGAGAAAAATCCCCTTGGCCTTTCTTACATTGAAGGCAGATTTTTTTGGGTAATCCTTTAGATGTAGTGATTAGAGGTAGAGGCGTGTGTTAACTAGAAGAAGGCTTGCTTTTTTTTTTCTTTTTTCTTTTGCTCTTGCTGGCTGATGATGCAACTTCCAGAACAAAATTAGCAGGATGATGGCTCATAAACCAATTGTTTTAGGGCTCATTCACGTAACTGTGCTAAGAGGAACAATGCTTGAGATAAAGAAGAGGATTTGTCACTTATCCCTTAGTAGCATGTTGGTGAAAGACCACAGTTCAAAAGGTATGTCTTTGGAATCAGACAGACAGACCACAGGGTTTACCCCATTACTGGCAGCATCGCAATTTCATGTGGCTTCCGTTTCATGAGGGACCTTTTACCACCACCCCCTCTTATAACTCAAGGGGAATTATAATATCACTTCTCTATGTTGGCAGTACAGGTAGTCCTTAAGTTACGCCCACAGTTGAGTCCTACATTTATGCTGATAGGTGAAACATCTGTTAAGTGAATTTTGCCTCATTTTTTACAACTTTTCTTGCCACAGTTGTTAAGTGAATCATTGCATTTGTTAAGTTAATAACATGGTTGATAAGTGAATTTAGATTCCCCATTGACTTTGAAGCGGATCACATGACCCCAGGACATTGCAACCCTCATGGATATGAACCGGTTCCCAACCATCTGAATTTTGATCACATGAACATGGGGTTGCTGTAACAGTCATAAGTGGGAAATGATCATAAGTCACTTTTTTCAGTGCTATTGTAACTTTGAAACAGTCTCTAAAATAATTAACTGTTGTAAGCCAAGGACTACTTGTATATTTTGTGTGCTGTCATTGGTTCTGTAATATATCTGGCTCCTTCCAAACTGAGAAAGAACTCTGAAAATGTAATAATGTTTGAGTAACCCCCCACCCCCTCTTGAAGCACTCTTCTGTGTATTTTTAATTTAATTTAAT
>JANHGC010000357.1:122120-135418 GCA_027560395.1 Boaedon fuliginosus | reverse complement strand
AGAGGACACATCAGCACAACTTTAATTTCTTCGGACTTAAAAAAAAAACCGAGCAAGGCCGGGTAAGCAGCTAGTTGCCTAATATAAGAACAAATTTCCCTACCTTACAGGTCTAGGTCACATAGATTGAACAGATTGGTGTATGCTCTTTTCTTGTTATTCAACCAAGCACCATTACATTAACCAAATATATTTAGAACTCTGAGGAAGACATGCATGGGGGCAGATTTACTTCAAGATATATCCCGGTCAATGTTTATAGTTTTGTGTCCATGTAACCATATAACTATTTTTTTTACCTCAAGTAGGCAAAGTAAACAGTATTGCGCTTGATAGACTCCTGATTCTGAAAGGGTTATTTACACCTTTGCATTCATGATTCAGGGAATCATCAGTTGCACGTTCAATATCGGAAAATGTACCACCTTTGTTCAACGTCATACAAGTTCGAGCAAATGGTCTATCAGAATCTGTGGTCTACCAGATCACCTCCCCAAGGACAGACCATTTCACCATTGAACCAGGTAATGAAAGCCTCAGGTAAACCATAGCATCCACATCATCTCAGGAAGTCTCTAGTAGCTAGCTACGCTGATTTTCAATTTTCAGCCCTCTTGCAGAAATAGCCTGCAGTAGTGCACTCTAACCACTGTACCACTGTGGCTCTTAAATTAGTTAAGGTAGTAACATAGTTGTTAAGTGAATCTGGCTTCCTCATTGGCTTGTCAGAAGGTCATAAAGTGTGATCACATGACCCTGCAACACTGCAACAGTCATAAATACATGCCAAGTATCCGAATTTTGATCACATGGAGTTCCTGCAATGGTCATAATTGTGAAAAATGATCATGTCATTTTTTTTCAATGCCATTGTAATTTGAATGGTCATTAAATGAATGCAAGTCAAAGGACCATCTGTGTTAACTATTCTAAAGCTATTGTTTTAGAGACCTTTGGAATAACAGGTTTGAAGTCTTCATCAGTAAAATGTATCTTCAACTGTGAACAAAACAAAAATTAACTACAAACTTAAGAGATTAAAGAATTTGAAATAAACAGCAAAAAGCGAAATAAGATTTTGATCTAAGAAAGTTACTATGTAGATGGATTAGGGGTCCAGATAAATTTGAAGTATTGACTTTTGCTATAAGATTTTGGAATTATCTATAAAAAAAACAACTTCTTGTAGGAAACAATTGTTTTGGTTATTGCAATTGGAAGTGAGATAAAAGATAAATTATGATTTTATAAACTAGACACTAGAGCAGGGGTGTCAAACTTGCGGCATCACATTGTCGTCACATGACGTATCGTGACTTTCCCCCCTTTGCTAAACCAGGGTTGGGCATGGACAGCGTGTGACATGTCCGGCCTGCAGGCCGCGAGTTTGACACTCCTGCACTAGAGGGAACTAAAGATTTTAAGCAGGAGACAAATAATACTGATGTCAATTAATACTGGGACTTCGCTTCAGAAATATTAAAGGAGATCTTTGAAGAGTAAATCATAAATTAGTAACTACAGTATCAACACTGTCAGTAACAATGTCTGCTTCTATAGGTAATGAGTGTCTAAAAGATGTTAATGAAGGAACAACAGATGTGATCAGAAATTTTATCTGATAAGACCAAGTACAGAATGTGGAACTACAAATGGCAGACCAAGAGAACAATTTAGAAAAGGACAGATGATGATGAACCAAGGGAACAACTTGGAAAATGTTTTTTTATTGGATCTACAAGAGCCTTGTTGAAGCCTTGAAGAAACCTGTGTGATAGGATAAAGAAGAATTGAAGAGAAATAAAATCCTATGACAATATTTGATTGAATTAAGACTTTTAAATGAATTGGCATATAGCTAAGGGGTGAGACATGAGAAAAAGAGATACTGTTTATAGTCATTGAAGAGTTATTAAATTTGTTTATTGTAAGGTTGGAAGTCACTTGATGTTTAATTATTTCTTTCCCCCCCCTTATTATACAGGTAGTCCTCGCTGCAATGATTCCCTTAACAAACATGACAAGAAAAGTCATAAAATGGGGCAAAACTCACTTAACAAATTTATTTAACAACATACATTTTGGCCTCAATTGTGGTCATAAGTTGAGGACTACCTGCATTTCTTTGTTTTTCTTCTTTGTTTTTCTTTTTTTACTCCACTTTTATTCTTACTTTTCGTCCTCTTTCTCAAGTTTAGTTTGTATACATTTTTCCAAATGTAATTAAATTTCTTAATAAAATATATTTTTTAATTATGCAGATACAGGCATCATCAGGACCACATACTACTTAGATCTGAAAAACAATCCAAGCTTAGCCAACACCCAGTTGGAGGTGAAAGCTTACAATATGTTCAATCACGCTGATCATGCCAGCATCCTTGTCAACATTACTGTGAAACAGGAGAACTGGGAAGAACCCTTGTGTTCTCCTGCTATGTTTGTGTACGTCTCCGCAAAAAAATTTATGATAGCTTGAGTCAAGAAAACATAGAATAATTTGAGGATGTCTAACTTTCTGCATAGGGGTGCATGTGTGGTAGATTAGGTGATTAGGAGGGCTACTATTTCTGAAGTGGTATAGGAGTTAGATTGCTAAATGGGAAGAGAGTTTAGGATTATTTAAAGATAAATAGATCCAGGTAAATTCCTTAACCAAGGTACATATCTTTTGACCTCATTAACCAAAACTAAATTAGTGGCCCTCTTGGAAGTCTTGAAGTTCTCCTTTAAAAAAAAAAACAAGTCTTTAAAGAGCAACTTCTGAAAATCAATGGGAGAGGAGAAAGTGGATATATTTACTCCCTTCAAATCTCTTTTTCTACCTTCCTGTTGTTTTTTTCTACTTGTGATTAGTTTTGCTTAATTCCAGGACTGAGGTTCCAGAGAACATTTCAATTGGGAAGACCATATTGTCTCTGTCTTGCTATGATCCAGAGAATATCAGTAGCAGCTTGACGTACAACATAGTCAACCAGAACCCACCTTATAGCTTCAAAATGGGTGGCCCAAATTTGCAGGTGAGTCTTTGGAGTGGAACATCAGTTGCTACGGAAGGTGTATATCAAGTAAGGCTTGAATAATTTCCTCCACAATGATTCGTTTGAGCAGTACTGAAACTGTACATTTAAATGAACAGTACGTTTAGTACAAAGCTCAAAGGGGCACTGAATTTCCATTCAGATTGTGGTGCTTTAGGGACCCTGATTGGGGCTTTGGATCTTAACTGACTAAGGATCTCTCTTTTCTAGAAGATAACATAAGCTTTTCTGCCATGGGTGAATAACTAAAGGTAACTTCTGTCCTCTTTCTCCTGATCTTTCTATTCTGTGGTCTGATAGGTAAATAGCAGTTTGGACTATGATTCAGAAAGTATGGTCACTCTTAACTTTCAATACAACGCTGCCATTCTAGTGATAGATGAAGGAAGTCCTGCACAAACCAGTAAGTACCACATTGCTAAAAAGCACTATTGGAAGTTTGTCATTCCTGGATACTGATGAAGTCCATGAAACCTGAAAGAATTCTAGAAGATATCTCCCCCAAATGTTTGGACCATGGCTGCATAAATAGCTATTTGAAATGTGTTGCTAAAAATAAATTTAGACTACTAATATAATGTAATTTTATGCAGAAAAGCAAAGCTAACTGGTATATATACTGTTGGGGAATTTCCTGCCCTTCATATAAAACAAAAATAAAAAATAAAACTCTGTTTCAGGGTACTTGAAATTACAGACTAAATTACTAAAGAATATATTTTTCTCCAAATAAGGAGAGTTATTTAAGCATGAGAAGTAAAATTGGTTTGAACTGAGCTTTACATTTAGTGACTAAAACATCATATAATTTTCTTGACAAGCATCTTCCTGTTTTCATGGCCGTTGATCAGAGTCAAATGATCACACTTTTTTTCAGTACTATTGAAAGTAAAATAGGGCAATTATTAGTTTGCCCAAAAGCAGCTATCTGCATAGTAATGTAAAGGCATCTAAGAGACCGAAAGAAGCAATTGAAAAACAGCAGTTAGTTGAGACTGATGTAAGCCATGCAGTGGTGCCTGACTGGAGACAATTGCTAAGTAAAATTGTGATAGGCAAACAACAGCTACATGTGATTTGTGTCCGCCCCCATAGAAAGCAGATGTACAGATTACAGATTAAGAGTTGGAAAGGACTTTGTAGGTTATCTAGTCCAACCCCTCGCCCAAGCAGGAGACCCTACACCATTTCTGATAAATGACAGTCCAATCTCTTCGTGAAAGCCTCAAGCGATGAAGCTCCCACAACTTCCAAAGCCAAGCAAATCAATCAGAGAGCCCAGGATAAACTTCCAAGATGTATGTTTGACAAATCCATCAAAAATTAATATAATTGAAATAATAAAATTATACCAAACAGGAAATGTTCAAAGTTAATAGCCTCTTTCAATAGCCTTTTATAGCCAGAGGCTATTTAATAGCCTCTTTCTGTGTTCTTTCTATAGGTATTAGAATACCTATATCCTTTCCCTAATGGAGCATGACTATTAATTTTAGAGTACGTATAAAATACATATACAAGTTGAGCAAATTTAGCAGAATGGCGGTATGTAAGAGAATCAAGTTCTTATACTAGGTTCTAACCATATTAAGGTAACATATGAATATCTCCTAAAGATATTCATACTCGTCCTCTATGTGATGGTGCTTACCCATATGTAAATAAAGGCCCACCTCATTGGTCTCTAGTGTGGATGCCGGAGTGGGAATGTGGCCACAGACATCTCATTTAATGGCGGCCAGGCTCCATATCTTCCCTGATCTTATTTTTATTTTTAGATTTCTTAAAAAATCAAGGTGGTGTGGTTCAGAACAAAACACCAGCCTCAAGTGTTATCTTTGTTTCCAGCAGTCTTTCTGAACTTCACTATGCCCCAGAGGCATTAGAAATGACAAATGATTTGGTAGCTAGAGGCAGTGTTTTGTTTGGCAGTATGCCCAGCTGCCCAGAAAAATAAGGACAGATGTAAGGTGAAATGGTAGAGATGGGGTAGCAGGAGTTAACTTGCCTTCCAGTAAATTGGCTTTTTCTCACTAGTTGCCCCATAGTAGCTATTTTATGAGAACGCTCATGGCAGCTTTTCAAAATTCCTAATATATTGTGGCTCCCAAAAGATTGGGGATCACAGGTCTACCCCCATTCATGTATAAAGTATGATTAAGGGCAAACCTTCCAGTGAAATGGACAAAAGAGTGTTGGATTCTTCCCCATGTGACTTATACCCCAATATGTATAGAGAACTATGGAGATGACCTTGAAGAAAACATGCAGCAACCAGTAGCAAAACTTGAACTTAGTCCAGGAAGGTAGAGGATACCCTCTGCCTTCCAAGAAAACCCAAGAGTAACTGTCTTTGATATAAGAGAAACAGAAGGAGAAATTCTGTCAATCTTTTGAGATTATGTTTATATGAATAGAGTTCTAGTATTTCTTGTGGTTGACTCCTGACTTTGCCTTTAAGAACTGACAATATTACTATGAAAAGTACCAAGAAGGTGTTATTACTGGGAGATAAGCAGATGATAATTCCTCACTCATTCTCATCCCTGCTTTCCTCTAAAAATCAATAGCAATAGCACTTAGACTTACATACCGCTCTCTAAGCGGTTTACAGAGTCAGCATATTGCCCCCCAACAATCTGGGTCCTCATTTTACTGACCTCGGAAGGATGGAAAGCTGAGTCAACCTTGAGCCTGGTGGGCTCTGAAGTGCCAAACTACTGGCAGCCAGTGATTAGCAGAAGTAGCCTGCAATACTGCATTCTAACCACTGCGCCACCACGGCTCTTAAAAATCAAATCACCCACTTGATTAGCAAGCCTACGGGTAAACCTTCAGGTCTGCAGCCTTCATGTATTACTGTATTTGAGATTTGCTTGCTGTCTGTAATTATGTAGGTTAGCACTTAGTTACTTGCCAATTACAAATTGCTTGCTGGAACTTTGTCATCATGTAAGGTTTCTGAGTTTCTTTTGCTATCTTGCAGCCACAATACCTGTGTTGGTGACAGTAAGACGAGTGAATGAATTCTATCCAAAGTGCTCGAAACGGGAATTCAGTGTACCAGAGAATACTGAGTATGGATACAACTTTGGCAATGTCAATGGCTCTGATCAAGACTATCCTTTCAACAACATTGAATACAGCATAATGGATGCGGATCCTAGGGTTTTCTACATTAATAGCCATACAGGTAGTTAATGGTGCTCCTACTTGGCAGGGGCTCCCCAGGCTTTATTTACCAAACAGCTGAAGGGTTTTCTCTCACTCATTGTTTCACTTGTCTGAAACTGACGGCATCAGGACTTCCTCACGGGGGATACAGCAATACATTGATCTCCCATATTTAGAATTAAATTATGTTTAGCAAACGTATGAGGAAGGCAGGTTCCACACTCTGTAAAGTATAACATTGGCACTACTATATATTTTAGGTCAAACAATTCCTAAAGAAGAAAATGAAACTTACAAAAAATAATTAGTTAAAAGACAGAAAGTGCATAGGGTTTTCCAATTTATTGGACAGAGTGTCAAATAGCTTAATTACAAAGGAAGGAAAGAAAGGGAGGGAGGAAGGAAGATTTTTTTATCTCTCCCTCTCTCTCTCTCTCTCTCTCTCTCTCTCTCTCCTTTTGCTTGCCTTCCATCCCGGCTTTCCAGTTAAATGTTTTCTATGTATAATAAATAAGCCACAACTATATTTTTGCTAGCTGAACTGAGTGGCATGTGGATATAGATACTGACGAGGAGCAGGCTGGGTCTAAACTAGAGACTAAACTGGAAATTACCCAGAATAGTTTTATAACATATCACAGGTCAGCTACATGTACTTTTGCCCCTGGATTATGAAGAACGGAAAGTGTATCATCTGGCTGTCCTTCTAAAAGACCTGGAGAATGAAGCAGCTCCCGGCACACAAAAGACAACGACGTGTAACGTCACGATTTTTGTGCAGGTAATTTGAAAACAGAAGAGAGGCTACAGTATGTTGATATAGAGCATTGATTACCTCCCCCTGTGTACCATAAATTATATCCATATATAATTCGAGATCAAGCAATTTGATTAAATGAGATAGCTGGGGAGCTCTGACTTGCATGCTGTATTCCCACCACACTCGGTAGTTCCTGAAACTCTGCCAAACAATTCAGCAGCAGCAGATGCCAAACACCAGCCTTTGGGGACATAATTATTGGGGTGGGGGAGGAATGTGCCTATATCTATGGATATTTGTCTTTGAATAAAGACACTATTAAATGCTTTAGCCTAGCCCTAAAAAAACAAGGCGTTCATCTCTAGCCTGTGTAGCAGCATGACTCAATGTCCCCATCCTAGTTTTTAAAAATGGGAGTGCAATCACTCTGTCCACAGAAAGGTTGGCCAATCTTGTGCCAGGAAAAGCTGAGCTTTGAACAGCCTCCTTTTCCTATGATTGACAACTACTCATCTACTAAGTGAGTAGTGGGGGCAATATGCAAATGTATCCTGTGCTATATATTTGTATCTTCCCACTTCTGCTCTTTAATAGGCTACCTAGTAATGTATTTTATCAGTTTTAATTTATCAGTCTTCTAAAACGTCCATTTGTTAAGGACATTTGCAAGGAGAAACGTAGCCTGTTATCCCATCTGTTGCTATAAAGATGCCTATCTGTGGGTCCTTTCTGTCAGAAACCTGATATCTTGAAAACAAAAATTGCATGGGCATAATTTTTTTTATTCGAGTGGGAGTAGAGAGAGACCAGCTATATAGAGCAGCTGAATTGGTGCCTTCTAGGTGTATTGGACTCACTGCCAATTCTCCTACAATCCTTGCCTAGACCAATAGCTGTGTTGGTTGGGAACTGTTGCCAGAACATCTGAAATGTACAAAGTAGGATCATCTCTAAAAACTTTGACTTTATAACTTGGTGTTTGCCTGAAACTTTTAAATTCGGTAGTACAGACTAGCCATGGATCCTGCTTCAGATCAAGAGCACTGTAATACAAGAGAGAAGCAGGGTAACCATTTTCCCTTTTATTGCTCTGCTAATAAAAATAAGTTTTAAAACTAAGGCCTGGGATAGAGCAGTTTTTTTACTGAGGGCAGTAGTTTGTTTTATGGGTTTGTTTTATGATCTTAATACAGTACCTGTGTGTCTTTGAGAAATGCCTGCTAGCCCATTGAATACCAGTAGTCCTCAACCTACAACCACAACTGAGTCCAAAATGCCTTTTGCTAAACAAGACAATTAAGTGAATTTTGCTCCATTTTACGACCTTTCTTACCACAGTTGTTAAGTGAATCTCTGCAGGTGTTAAGTTACCATCATGGTAGTTAAGTGAATCTGGCTTCCCCATTGGTTTTACTTGTCAGGAGGTCGCAAAAGCTGATCGCATGACCCCTGGAACACTGCAACCGTCATAAATACGAACCAGTTGCCAACTGATCCAAATTTTGATCACGTGACCATGGAGACTGCAAACTGTCTTAAGTGTGAAAGCTGGTCATAAGTCACTTTTTTCAGTGCTATTGTAACTTCAAATGGTCACTAAATGGATGGCTGTAAGTCAAGGACTACCTGTATTGTAATCTCACCTGGCAAATAACCAACTGGAGAAAGTCATACTTTTCCAGCCCAAAATCACTTCTGCAAGTATCTGCTTTATGCTGTTTTTTAGTCTTATTTGGTTTGTGTAGAATTACAATTATACACCTGTTGCAAGAGCTTCTTTCCCTTTGTGGCAACTGGGGAAGCCTGAGGCCTGGAAATCTTTCTTGCTTGAAGGCGTGTTGTTTTTGGAAAGACTGTAATCACTGCAAGAGGGAGGAGAATGTTTGGATACCGGTGCGCTGTTTACCATGAAACTTGATGTCTTTTTTATCCCCAGGATGTGAATGATCATCCTCCTAAGTGTAAAGAATCATTTTTGGTGTATACCATATATTCCACCCAAGCCAGAAGCACAAAAATCACGGATATTATTTGTGAAGATGAGGACAAGGAAACCAAATGGAACTACAACATTGTTCGCGGTATGGAATGGATCACAAATTGCCAGGACCTATTTAAAATAGAAGCTCACCCTTCAATAGAAGTGAGGGGGTGTTACTGCTGCTACTTATAAAATGATTAAATAATTAAATTGCAGGAAAAGTGGATTTAGCAAGATGGACCCAGTTAGTACTAGATAGCAATGATAAGAAGGAATGTGCTGGAAATAAAGCACATTTTTTTCATGGAGATGCTCTCCAGGTAGGGATGTCATCCAGGTGGTTCAATCCAGTTTCTGCAAAATGATGGTTAACCATTTTTGTCCCCTGAGATCTGGAAGGCTGTGCCTTTCCTCATTTTGCCTTAACTACCCTAGACTTTTTGATGATGATATGAAACAGGGCTCCTTACCTGTGGGAATTGTAGTTCGAAGTAAGCTAAATGAAAGGTGATGGGGCTTCTGTGGGAATTGTTTGTGGAGAACTGGCCCAGCAAATGGGAGAGCACTCAGAATGGAGGGACATAAAACAAGCAAGCTGGAAGAGATGGGGTCATTTTTCAATGTGTGGCAAAACTACCCCATCTTTTGCCTAGTGAATTGAAAGGGGACCAGCTTTTTATAGGATCACTAGCTGAATACCCGGCTTCGCCTGAGTATAGTGGGGCATGGCAAAGTCATTTCCCTGGCTCCTCCAATGCCTTCTGGTGCCTCCCCCATGCAGCTGGCCCAAAATCATGCCACCACCCTCTACCTTTCCCATTCCAGCTGTGTCCCCCGGGCATGGCAAAGTTGTCCCGTGGCGTCCTCCATCCAGGTGCTGCTGCATCCTGTGTCTCGATCACCAAGGTGTTCTGTCTGTAAAGAGCAGCTAATTGGTGCTGGTTCCTGCAAAGTTGCGAATGTGCAGTAGTGCTCAGGGACGAGAGCCCTGTGCACATGCACAGTATATTGGGGTGGGGGGGTATTCACTTCAGTGGTATTTTAGGGGGCAAAGAACCCCCCGGAGTTTGTGACCTCCCCAGTGCTCATCTCCAAGGTAGGTATGCGTGAAATTTGGTCGTGATTGATGGAGGTATAGGGAACATATATCCACATCCACAAACCCACAGTCTATTTTATAGATATAGAAGTTTCTTGCTTCAGGGGATAGTCCATTTCCTAGCTAGAGGAAAACTGGTCTCTTCTCACATCCTAATTCTTTGGCTCAAGCCAGGAATAACAGCAGCTGCGACCTTCCCCCCATCCCCCTTCCAAGTTCTGTACTAAGGTGTCTTTTATGTATCCCTACATTTAGAACTTATCATTCTAGACAGAATAGCTACATGAAGCCCTGGTTGAAGTTCGTGGGAAGAGCACCTTGTTGAAAAATGAAAGGAATGCTATTCTGCCAGCTTCACAATTTACAGAAGGTTTTTTAATGCAACAGTGGAGTGGAAGTCCTGTCAGTGAGAAATTTTGGAGACATTTGGATGGATTTGTTTATATATATTTTTTACAATATATACTTCTACAAGTTTAGAAAAAAATGGTTCATGAGGCAGGTCACTAGCCATTTATTATTTTTATATGTAGTGTGGTCGTGGGGTTGTTACTCATTAAATGCCACTACAGTAGTTCAGAAGGCAACTGACTGGATTTTTGTTCTCCAGTACTGGTCAGCTGTAGAGGAAGGAGGGAGAGCACTGATTGGCTCAGGATGGTCGAAGATAATTCGGCATGGCCAACTTGCCACAGCCAACTCGCCACAGCTAACTCGCCACGGCCATCTCACCACAGGACAACTTGCTGCGGGGCAAGAATTACACTAATATCAAAGAAATGGTGGGATAGAATCATTAAAGAAAGCATGCAAAAGGAGGGACATAATAAAATGGCAAAAATTAAAATATATTTTTTATTTTTTAAATAATTAACTAGAATTGTTACATTGTCCTGCAGCCAGTTGACCGTGATGAGTTGGCTGTGACGAGTTGACCGTGATGAGCTGACTGTGATGAGTTGGTTGTGGTGAGTTGGCCGCAGCAAGTTGGATATGGCAAGTTATCCCATTTCCAGCTCAGGATGCTCGCAGTGACTGTCGAAGTCACAGATGTGAATATGACAATGCCTACTGTGTTTTGGTGTTGACAGAGATCTAAGATAGTAAGGATGATTGTGGATTAGTTTCAAGTAGTTTTCTGAAGGATTTCTGGCAGAAAGTTACAAGCAATTAAATTAGGAATAAATCTAACATTCACTTAAATCAGCAATGCTCCTTTCTTTTCTAGGCAACATAAATGGCCGTTTTCACATGGTAGGAGAAAGCCTTTTCCCTAACACCTTTTCCTACAGACCTGATGGCATATATGACCCTCTTTTGTTTGTGCTTCTGGTGGAAGTGACAGACAGTGATAGCTCACCTCGCTTCAGCACCACAGTCACAGTTGTTGTTAATGTGATCCCTTGGGCCACAACTGTATCTACTACCCCCACAACTACTACGGTGAGCAGTCATATGTGTTGCGGGCATAGACTTTTTCTTCCATTTGCATCACTGGAGTTATCACACATTTTTGGTATTTGTCCCACAGACTATTTCCCTAGTCTGTGAAGTAAGTCATGAGAATGGATATTTCTGTATCTACATTGCATCCATAATGAAGCATTTAGATGCCTCCAGTGTGGCATTTAAAGATTGCTTTGTAGGTTCTGGAAATGTGAAAGCCCAGTGGATTTTCTGAGGCACTGTGGAATTAGTTCTATTTGTTTTTATATATAGGGAATATATAGAGTATTCCTTCCTCCTCCTATTTTCCCCATAACAACAACCCTGTGAAGTGGGCTGGGCTGAAAGAGAGGGACTGGCCTAAATTCACTCAGCTAGCTTTCATGCCCAAATTGGGATTTAAATTACAGTCTTCTGGTTACTTTATTTTACTTTTCCCCCTCTCCATGTGATTTGGAATATGTGTGAGAGAGTGAATGTCTCTGAGGCTTCTACTCAGCATGGTTTTATCTTGCTATTGTAAAGTATTCTGATTTAGCTACAGAAAGAGAATGTCAAATTCTTAACAAAAACTCCTAGAATTGGTAGCATTAATCATACTAGTTTGGCTGCTGTAAATTGTAGTTTGCAATAGGCATAGGGGTAAGAATTCCCTGGCATTGTTGAAGCATTGTTGCAGGCTGAATAAGGAATAATAGATTAAATCTGAGATATGATGAAGAATGAATTGAAAAGAAAGGTCCATAAAATTCAAGAAGAATCAGCACCCAATAATTTAGCTCTTTCATGAGCTACATGGGTAGAGTTTGGCTGGGCTGAGTTTAGCATCTGAAAAAGCTGTGTGTCTCTGCATACTAAATTTACACTATTATGATTTCAGACAACCACCAAGAAGCCGATTGTTTTGCACAGAACTGTGGCATACTGGGCACCAGATCCATGGTTTGTGGTGGTTCTTACACTCACTGGAATCCTCTTCTTTTCTGCCTTGAGTTTGCTGTTTTGGCAATTCTGCTGGAGGTGAATATTCAGGAAAATCATATCTGTGTTACTAGCTTGAAATCTAACATTAACTACAGTTTGACTTATTGATTATGTGTCATCAAGTCAATGTTGACTATTAGCAACTACTTAGATGGATCTTCTCCGGAGTGACTACAGTTATTAGCATGGCTATTTCAGGATGCATTATGAAAAGGTATTAGACTGAAACCAAAGACGAGCAATCTTCAACCAAGGAGCATTATATGATTTGGTAAAATATACTATAAACCTTCCCCTGTCTGGAAAACTTGATCTTTTCCAATTTACTCTATGCTCCAAGAAATCATTCCCTGATCTTCCAAGCTGAAAAAAATATTATAATTTATTTCATACCATATCAAAGCTCCAATCAAGTAGGAGATGATGTCTTCTGAAAACTGACTCTGTTCTTGTTTGGCTTTCAGGAAGTCACCAGGAGAGATATCTCAGGCTCTGCTACAGAACACGTAAGTGCCTCTTGTCATGGATAACTTGTAATCTTCATTTGAAAATTACTATTTATATATTTCATGTCTAATTTGGGGACAAAGCTTTGGAATAAGCTACAGATACAAACTATTAATTAAGAGCCTTTATTTTTAAAGTCCAATGAAGAAAAATAAGATAGCATACCATCAATATTAAAGCTATGTCTGTGGATTAGAAACATAATTTGTAAACATTGGCATTTGCTATATCTAGTAATAGGAATACATTACACGCAGGGGTGGGTTTCTCCCGGTTCGCTGGTTACCCGCTTCGTGGGCGCGCTTT
>JANHGC010000357.1:65948-80076 GCA_027560395.1 Boaedon fuliginosus | reverse complement strand
TTGAAGTCCCCAAGCACCATCAGCCTGGGGAACTCAACCGCCAGCCCCGCTACCCCCTCGAGCAGCTCAGGCAGGGCTGCTGTGACGCAGCTGGGAGGCAGGTACGTCAACAACACTCCCACCAGAACCCCTAGGTCCAACTTCACGAAGATGGATTCACACCTGCTTATTTCTAGAGCATTGCCCTCCTGTGGACACAACCCTTGACGAACAATTAATGCCACTCCACCACCCCTGCCCTGTGGCTGCTGGCCTCTTCCTGTGTATGGAGCATGGGATATTTTGCCAACTTCTGCAGAAACCTGGAATCTCTTCCTTCCCCACTTTTGAAAAATGGTCTAGCCAGAACAGATTTGGGAAACAGGGCATGCGTGGTAGGAAAGGATGAAAAAACTCGATTGTATTAACAGAATAGATACCACATTATTACTCCCTAAACCAATCATATATTTTTAGAGTTATTTGAAAGCATATGAGCAAATATTGCAAAAAACCCCGTTCAAACTCTTCTCATCCAAGTTCAGCCTTTCAACTCTTTGTGGGGTAAAGGGCAAACCTAAAGAAGGAGCGCTTGAAATCACTGAACAATACTCAGATGTCAATGGAGGAAAAGAATGACAAATCCTAGGTGAGGCACAGTGGTTAAAATGCAGTGTTGCAGGCTAATTCTGCCAACTGCCAGGAGTTCAATCCTGACTGGCTCAAGGTTGACTCAGTCTTCCATCCTTCCGAGATTGGTAAAATGGAGACCCAGATTGTTGGAGGGCCATGTGCTCACTATGTAAATTTCTTAGGGCGTGCTGTAAAGTACTATTAAGGGATATATAAATCTTAGTATTATTGCTATTGCTATGTGAATTGTCATGGAATATATCCATAAGGCATGATACGATTTGTTTCCAAATAAATATAGAACTATATTTTTAAGTGGGGTAGAACAGGGTTCCCCCAACCCCCAGGCCACAGATTGGTACCAGTCTGCAGTCTTCTGGAAATCAGGCTGTGCAAGCAAGAGACACACATGGGAAGCTTCATTTGCACATTAGGTTGAGAGCATGAATGCATCCCTTCCCCCCATTGCTGCTGTCCACTGCCACTGCCACTGCCAATCCTTGCAGCCAAAAGGATTGAGGACTGCTGGGATAGAGGAATTGCAGAATAATGCAGTGTTTGTGAAGTTCCTTAGTTAAATGAGCTCAGTCCTCTTGAATTTTGAGCAGCAGATGCACTCCAACTGATATTTATTTCCCATAAAAGTAATGGGGCTTTCTGGAATAACGTGTGGCCTAAGGTTATAAGACAAACCTTACTATACTGGGCTAGTAGGGTTGGACATCAGGAAATTGCATTCAGTTTTTCCTCTCAGAATGAAAAGATGTAACATGGATCTAAGCCTATGCATTGAAATCACAGGGAATGTAGGTTGATCCGAGCAGTACCTCATATTGATCTCTGGTTTAGAGAGTTTGGGACATTTTTTTTAGCAGGTATTTTTTATGCCTTACATGCTGGTGCCTTCTGCTGGATGGTGATAAGGTGGGATATCTTTGTTCTTTTTATTGATTTTATAGCCATACTCTGAATTTCCAAACTGATGTGAATGGCCTGACTTTAAAAGAAATTGTTCCTTCTGTAACTTTTGTTTGATTAATGGCCTTTGTGGGATGTTTTACTTAGGAATGAGAACACAGAGGGCAATTAGTTTGAAAAGCATTTATTTGCCCAGTCAGCAGTTTTCTCCTTAGGCTTTAAAAAAAAAATCTAGTGAGGTTTTTACTAATTTCAAGAAAGAGATTGAAGAGGTTTTGTTCCTGTGTGGAAACACTAAAGCTTCTACCCTTATCCAATAACTGCTAGCATTATGTAGAGGAGACAAAGCAATCTTCCTGGAAATACTGTTGAAGTATATTGTGTTTGATTTAGTGCTCTGGGCTTTTTGGGCTACTTAGTCTAATGGAGAGGAATGCCCTTAGTAATGATTTAAATTTATTTATTTATTTATTTATTTGCTTTTATACCCTGCCTCTCTTCCCCGGTCAAGGGGAATTGGCAGAATAGGGCATTTCCTTTTTTTTCTTATTGGTATAAACTATATTTTGAAGGATTGATCCAATGCTTGTTTCTTCTTGCTAGTCCTTATGAATGCTGCCATCTCAAAATACAACCATTTCCTTGACAGGGGGCTAGAATATAATAACGAATCAGTGACCGTCCTAAAACATGACTCTGTTTCTAAACTAACGGGTGCTTTCTCCTTGTGTTGTAGGTCTATCAGTTGAATACAGGGCACTACTTGTTCAGGAACAAATATTACGGCAGAAGTCTTTCCATTGAGGGTTTTCGCAATGCCCTTTGCCAGTACCTGCACAACGGCATAGAGTTACGAAAGGACCTTTTTGATCCCATCCTCAGCAAATTGCAGAGTCTAAAGGCTGTATTGGAGAGGCAGGCCACTTATCGGTTCTATTCCAGCTCCTTGCTCATTATTTATGATGGGAAGGATACCCAATGTGAGACATACATGGAACACAAATCAGAGATGCACCTAAACCAAGTGGACCTTGCTGACAAGTTACAAGATGGCAGCAGCACAGAATCCGTCTCCTTCCAGCCCAAGGTGGATGTACGTATGATTGACTTCGCACACAGCACATTCAAAGGCTTTCCGAATGACCCGGTACATGATGGCCCTCATATGGGATATGTGTTTGGACTAGAGAGCCTTATCAACATAATAGGACAGATGAGGGATGAGAATCAGTAGCCTTGGGCTGGACTCTTCGATTTTCTCTCCCAAGGATAGGAAGAGACTGGAGGACCACTATTGGTACAGAGAAAGTGGACTCTTCTGCTTTGAAAATACAATTTCTTTCAATGTATTTGACAAAGGACTTGATATCCTGGATGATCCTGGCAAAATGGTTTTTGGTTTTCACTATCCAGTCTGAACTCCTTGTCGGAGAAATCAATTCATGGCCCCAACATTGGGCATTTTATCTGGGGCTTGCTGTTTGTTGTGTATAGCCCTTGTCTTTCAGAAATGTGGAAACTGCCCCCCTCCCCAGAAAAAGATGAGTGGGTGTAGATATTGGGATTCCAGTATTCCACTTCCTTGTCAACTTTCCAGCGAGGCACAATGGTTTGAACTTCTCTTTTTTTGTTGTTGTTCAAAATGGGCATTCACATTCAAGCTTGGGGGGCTGATCAATGCACATGATTTACACAGGCTCTACTCTATTGTTTTTGCCCCTGAGCAGATGTGAAATACTCTTTTAGAGGGAACATATAATATTTCGTTTATCTTCTCCAACCTGGTCATTGCCAGATCATCCCAACTGGAGAAATAAATGACCAAAGGGAAACCAGTGCAATGCTTTAATGATTTTGCTTTGCATCATTTTGATGAAACTTCCATACCTCCCCAATTTCCTGCAGTTGACTGAAATGATTAATTCCAGGAGTACCTAATCAGATGTCCACAACAGTGGTCTTGATGTCTGTCTTCACAGGACACTAAGGTGGCTAAAAATACATAAAATACTTTCTGGGATTAAAGATGTTTTATCAGGTATGAATTCTTTCCTCTGGTAGACCCAGTAGCCTCTTCTCCAGCCTCAATCATACCTAAACCCTGTGATGCTGAATGGTCCTTCCCTCTCCCTTCCCTTCCCTTTCAACAGCCTTCTCTGCCAAAATGATACTTTCCACACAGCTTCCATCCACAGTAGTGAAGCACTCAAGAGGCAGTTGATGAGAAGTTGACCTTTTTGTTTTGACAATTTGTTCCCATTGTGGATGGAAGAACCTGTTTGGCTTTGAATGATGGCCTTCTGGTAAAGAGTACTACCACCTGTGCTTGTCTTCACCTCAGGGAGCTGGTGTTTGCTGGCCTTATTCCTACAGTTAGTAAATAGTTGAATGCAAATAAACCACATTTTGCGGTTCTGTCTCATGGGGGGACATGCCAATAATTTGTAAAGTTAAACTTGACAGCATTCTGAATGGAAAGTCACAGTAGAAAATTTGCAGCTCTTGCAAGCGAAAACAGCACCAAGAAGTATTTTATGGACCATATAGAGAATGGTTGCTGTGGTTAAGGCTAGGCCTAGCAGGGATAAATGCACTACTAGACCTCTTGGAAAATGCACTTTGTGGGAAGGGATTTGCTACCATGATATCATTAATATTGAGGACAGTTATCTTACTACTCTATTGTGGATGTTCTTAAGAAGAACTAGTATTGGACTAAAACTCCTCGTGTATAATCTGTGCCTCCCTTTGGATGTTTATGGCCTTTATAGATATACCTGCAAGCATTTTTGGGATTTTTTTTCTTTTCATCAAAGAACTTCTGGTTGAACTTTTTATAGTGCCAATATGGACCTGCAGAAGCAAACCTTGCTGAGGCCATTTGAAAAGCAGGTGAAAGAGTCAACTTGGTGCATTGACCAATTCAGTACTAATCTTAGGTCTTGCTTTTTTCACAAGGCAAATATATTTATGCTAGGAAGAAAGTAACGAAATTCTTCCAGCATTACTCTTGATTCCTGGATCTTTTTTAAAAAAGTATTCCGTGAGTTACTTCTTGACATTTTGAGATTGTGGCATCATATCTGTGTTCTATTTTAGCTAAATGGTACCTTTAAAACATCTGTAAAAGTTTGAACGGTAGAAGGGCATTTTTATCCCTTCAGCTATTATCAACAAAAATGGATCTAGAAAGCCACTCTGCAGAGTTTACTTCCTGTCTAATAATTGCCTCGTTTTAAAACAAATATGTATAAAATACTTTTGAACCATTCAGATTTTTACACTGTAAGTTCTAGAGCTTGTAAATAGCTTCCCCCCCCTTTCCTGTTCCAGGTTTTCTTAAGACTAATAATTCTTTTTGCTTAATACAGAAGTAAAAATAGTAAGAATATGTTTTTGTCAGTATTTTAGCATTGTGGTTTGCTTTCAAACAGTGTAACTGCAAAGCACAGTTTTGTTCTACAGCAATAAGCTTTCCAGATTCAAATCTTTACTTTCAAGATAAGCAAAAGGACAGTTATTGTTTTTGGTGAGTACCTTGTATATTTGAAGATTTTTTACTGTTAAAGCAATCCATCTCAGAAATTACAGATGGGGTTAGTTTATCAGCTTGGGTGCTTATTAAACACATGCCCTTTTGCAGAGCTTATGTATGAGTGTGTATATATGCTTCTGGGCAGTTTGTCAGCACTAAAATAGCTGGGAGAGCACTGGCAAAACTGTAAGGAAACATTTGTAGGAATTATTAGGAAAAGATCAAGGTTGTCAGAACAGGTGAATTCAAATAGACTTTATCATACAAATTAGACTTAAGGCACCTCTTTTGGCATTTGACAAAGCCATCTTCTGCAGCCTGGCATTTGCTTTGAATTGAAATAATGTCTGTAGAGTGACAGGACCTTCTAAAAGGCACCAAAAGATATGCAAACAAATCCAAAGATAGAAAATTAGATATTTGCCCCTCATCAACTTTCCTCCATATGCCTTGAGGAATGTAGTAGTTCAAAAGTGCACATTTCAAACAAAAGGAATATATTGGGTCTCTTGCAAACCCTCCTGGGGCCATATTGTTAAATGGTTTATGGTTCTCTTACACTTAACTGCCAAGTAGATGTTCCCATTGATGCTGTTTTACATAACAGCTGTGGAACTTGGTCCAAGAAAGAATAGGTCCCCGGGTGAGTAGACCAGAGATGCTTGAATGGGCACCCAGGCTCCCTTTCTTCCTTAAAACAGATGGGATTCAATCTACATAAAAACACAGTTATTGTCCTCTACAGCATTAGTTCATCTTCTGTTTTGTTAGTGTTAATAGGCTAATGTAATCAGTAAAGCAAAATGCAGTGTTCAGAGTTGCAGTCTAGCCTTTTTTTTTTTTTACCACAGAAGCCGTTGACCATATTGATGATAATCTGCCACTTCTCTGTAGGTTCTACCTCATGACTGAAGATAGAATAACACAAAATAGTAATCAGGATTTTCATGCTATTTAGAGGTGTTGTCACTGAACTGGAAAGCTCTATTGCAGGTGTTGTTTAGATATCAGATAATTTGCAGAAATAAAAACGAAACTCAGTGTGACATTTAGTTGGCTTTAAAGTTGATGTAAAGTAACTTGTCCCTTTCTTCTGCGGTTAAGCCTGGGATATTGATATTTCCTTTGTATTTTCTAACTTCAGAAAACAGGAGTCTACTCAATCCAATATTAAAATGCACAGAGGGTCCATGTGACATTTTGAACCTACAGTACTTGGTAAAGGGGATGCTGATCAGGAGAGCTGTATTCAATAAAGCCATTTTGCATGCATTATATACATTCAGGTCCTCTTTTGAGGACTCTTGTAAATAAACTTTTCAGTCTGTTCCTTCTGGAACAGCAGAGCCTGTTTATTGCCCTTTACGGTTTGCTGATACTTATGTCCAATAGCGATGGCTTTTATAGCAGGATTTTGCACGCACTGTGTAGTTGCCTTCATATAAATGATGAATCAGCTTTTCAGCCTTCCGGAATACATAGCCAGCTCTCTCTCTCTCTCTAGCAATACATAGGCACTATGTTAGCATACATGGACATGGTTCTCTTATCTTACTACTAAAGGCCAAATGAGAGTTCACCATTCATTTTATTTTATACGGATGGCAGTTATTGCCATGGAAGTGTCTCTCTCTTTGCTCAGCTAAGGTTGCTACTCACTGTGCTTTTTATCCATTTTTGGTCTTGTTCAGTTAAGTTAGATTGTGCTCTTTCAGTTGGAACAGGTGCTCTTCACTGACACCTTTTGTAGCCTGGAAATGCTGCATGATCTTTTTGAAAAGATTTGTTCAGATATTTCCATTTGAGTAACCAGAGAGTTGGTTTTGGAGAATCTTCAGTCTGTGATTCCAAAGAAGATCCCTGTCTCGTGGAGAACATGTTGCATTAGAATTCAACACCCTTAACCATATCTGTTTTTGCACCTTAAGAAAATTGAAAGAAGAAAACGTTTCCAAGTTTCCACTAAAAGTTGGTAGAGACTGAATGCTAGTTTCGATTTCTGTAGCCTTATCCTTTCTGCAGCTACGTTTCCATGGGCATCCTATCCTTCCACAGAGGACCAAATCATAAACTGAATCCGAGTCCAGTTGCCTAGCTGTGGCTCACAGATTGAATTTGTTGGTGTGCTTTAAGAGGCCAAAAAGAAGCTCCCACTGGGGGAAGGCACTTTAGCTAGCTAGCTGAGATCTAGTTTGGGAGCTACACCAGCAGCTTGTTGCAAGACCGTGGAGCGCACTTGACAACGCAACACATTCTGCAGCTTTGGGGAATAACAATCTGTGGGTGTGAGTTGCCAGCGCAAAGGACCCTGCTTTATTGCTTGCTGGAAAAGGGTCTCAACAGACAGTTTACCTTTTAAGCTTAAAAAGAGAAGCAAGCATTGTTGCTTTCGGCCTTTTTTTTTTAAACTTTCTGATTGAGGGGAGGGAGAAAGGCTCTAGGCTTATGTATTTTCCTTGTTTTACAGTAAGTCTGGAAAGAGTCATTCATCAGGTTCCAGCTTTGGTTGTATTTGTACTATTACTGCATGCTTATCTCAGGAGCAAACTATTGTTTTTTATACTTTGAAAAGTGTAGGTGCAGAATGGTCTCTATGAGAACTGCGTTGAAAGAGGAAATGTTACCGACCGTGAGAGCAAGGAGCAGAACTGCACCCTAGGGGGTGGCTCCCACCAGGCACCCTTTTGAGTTGCTTGGGAGGGAGGCTACATCATATTACAGATTTCTAGTATATTTTCCATAGTCTATTTCAGTGCTTTTGGGCATGAGAAATAACAGTATCTTACTCCATTCACTGCACCTTTAGCTCTCCTGTTGTGTATAAAGTTCTACGTGTATATAAATAAAATGTGGACATTTATTGAATGGCTTTGTCTTTGTATGGCTATTTCCATGTCACCAGACGTAATAAACATAACCATGCCAGGGGTACACACACACTATCATGTTAAAATGAACATATTGCTCAGCAGAAAGTGGATTGAAAAAGGTTTGGAATCGCTGCCTGGGAGCTGGCTGAGAAGATAACACCCTTAAGAAATCTGAGGCAGCTCTTTCCGTGGTTCAGAATGTACTTTTCTTTTGTACATTCTGACATAGTGACTTCTACACCCCAGCAGTAGTTCTTTGTAACAAAAATGGTTGAAAGAGTGCTCACTACATATGGTCCCTCAGAGAAATGGTTCTTCTTCAAAAAGCTGTTTAATAAAAATGCGCAGCTCAAAATCTAGTTACCAGAATGAAGTTTTTTAAATGGATTCTAGAACAATTTCAAAAACAAAACATTGATTTCAGTTTTAAACATACAAGCTTTAATTATGATTTATGTACTGAACGGTTCTGTCTATAATTGTATAGCGTTTTGAAATCAGAAAGGAAAAGGCATGGGCACAGGTGCTGCCTCTGTCTTCAGCTCCTTAAGAAAAGCTGCCTCTCCCTTTAGGGTCACAGGTTGCTGTCTGATCCCCAGGAAAGTATATATTTGAATTAAGAAAGCACCAATAGATTGCACCAAGTACTTGGGAGCGGGTGTGAATGAGGTGCCTCTTATCTCCTTGCACAGGTCCTGAGTGAACCGAGAAAAAGGCCCAGTTCTTTAAGGGAGTGTGGACAGATGCAGGATATGCACCCATGCCCATCGCAAGTTCTCACGTTGCACATTCTCATTTCTGACCTGACTGAATTAATTTCATTTAAAAAAAATTACAGAATAAAAACATTTAAAAAGACGAGCCGAGAAAATAAAGAAATGAGACAAATGGGAAAAAGACAAAAATATAAAGAAATATGACTTCAGATCTTTATAGAAGTTATAAATTCATTCAAATTTTATCCTCTCTAAGGATATAACTTTTTAGAATCGATGCCATTTAATCATCAATGCCATACATCATGTGAAAAAGTAGATACATTTTTGAGTTCTATTGTTTTTAATTTTACATATCGGGACATAGTAAATATCATCTTAGCAATTCTTAAAAGTAGGTAAATACAACCTCAGATGAAGAACAACACATGGCATATCATGCCACATTGTCCTTTATCTTGCAAAAAGCCAAAATTGAGAAGCCATGTATGAAAAAAGTACACTCTTACAGTATGTCCGTATGTAGAATGAGGCTATGTAGTAGCCAGGTTCTGCTAATCAAATGCTCTTGACCAATTGATCATCAGCAAGTGTGACTATAAAAGCCAACGTTTTAGAGGTTTTCTGGTTTCCAGCATTGAGGTGTGTGTTAACACAATGCCAAAGAGGAAAAACATCAGCAATGGTCTTAGAAAAGCAACTGTTGCTGCTCATCATTCTGGGAAAGGTTATAAGGCCATTTCCAAACAATTCAAAGCCTATCATCCTACAGTGAGGAAGATGACACTTGTCAATCTTCCCAGATGTGAACATCCCAACAAATTCACCCCAAGGTCAATCTGTGCAATGTTCAAGAGAAATTGCAAAAAAATCCAAGTTATATCCCAGATTCTACAGGCTTCAGCTTGTTAAACGTGGAAGTTCAGAACAGTACAATTAGAAAGACTGAACAGATATGGTTTGTTTGGAAGAGTTGGCAAAAAAAAAGCATCCTCTCTCTAAAACAGACATGGCAGCATGGCTTAGATTTGCAAAGTTGCATCTGAACAAATCACCAGACTTTGGGACTTTGGACAGACAAAACCAAATGGAGAAGTTTGGCCATATTGCACAGTGCCACGTTTGGTGAAAACCAAACACAATGTATCAACACAAACATGCCAACTGTCAAGAAAGGTGGTGGAGGGGTAAAGATCTGGGCTTGTTTTGTAGCCACAGGACCTGGGCACTTGCAAACATTGAGTCTAACATGATCTCTGTACTCTAGAGTGAAATATGAGGCCATCTGTCCTCATATTTGTTGAGGGACATGAGTTCCCCTTGACCGGGGAAGTGATGTGGGGTACAAATCTAAATAATAACAGTAATAGTAATAATAATAATATGAGGCCATCTGTCCAATAGCTAAAGCTTGGTTGACATTGGGTCATGTAACAAGAACAATGAACTGAAGCGCACCAGCAAATCTATTAACGGAATAGCTGAAAAAGAAAAGAATCAAGGTGTCTCAATGGCCCAGTCACAGTTCAGACCTCAACCCAATTAAAATGCTGTGGTGGAACTTCAAGAAAGCTCTGCATGAACTAATAGCCACAAATCTCAATGACCTGAAGCAATGTTCCAAAATTCCTCCACAATGATATGAGAGTATAGAAAATGATTACTTTCAATTATTGATACTGAGGTGGTTCTACAAGCTATTGAATCATAAGGTGTTCTTAGTTTTCACACATGGCTTCTTCATTTTGGCTTTCATTTTGTAAAATAAATGACTGATCATCCGCAAGCTGCATTGGCTTCCAGTGGTCTTCCAGGTCCAATTCAAGGTGCTAGTAACAACTTTTAAAGCCCTACATGGCTTAGGAGCAGGGTACCTTCAAGACTGCCTTCTGCTACCTTATGCCTCCCAGCTCCAGTTAAATCCCACAGAGTTGGCCTGCTACGGGTCCCATCAGCCAAACAATGTCGGCTGGTGGGCCCCCGTGCTAAGGCCTTCTCTGTGGCAGCACTGGCCCTTTGGAACCAGCTTCCCCCCGAGATTAGGACCATCCCTACCTTGTTGGCCTTCCGAAAAGCCACAAAGACCTGGCTTTGTCGGCAGGCCTGGAATTAACTACCTCTCCCCCTTGAATGTTTTGTTGACTGCCTTAATATTTTATATTGTTTTGACTGTTTTTATATAATTGTTGTTAGCCACCTCGAGTTCCCCTTGACTGGGGAAATGAGGCGGGGTATAAATCAAATCAATGAATAAATAAATAAATAAGATCTGAAGACAAAGTATAGGTGGTGACGTTGTGGTTTCTGTAGGAAGCAGTGTAAATGTAGATTAGATGATGTGTTGATGATGGTGACCACAACAGTCTCATCACCAACCTCATCCAGGGAGATCCCGTCCAGGAAGGTTGAAAGTAGACTCTTATATGTGTCCCTGGGTGGAATATCCTCTTTGGAAATAGAGAGGACCTTACATTTTCCCATGGCTGATTTTTCTAATCCTCTCTCTGAAATTCCCAGAATTCCTTTGGGGAATTCTTGGTGTCAATAGTCCCAACAGAAATGGAGAGAACCAGGTTTGATTCAGGGTGGAGAAGACCTCCTGCTCTGGTCTAGGGAAGGGCTCCCTGCATCATACAGCTCTCGGTATATAAAACAGGACCTAATGGGACCGAACTCTAACCCTTCATGAGGTCAAGAATCTCCTTGAAAGAGAAAGGTGACCTGGGAGATGATGGATGTCTCTTTTTCAAGAAGCTCCTGCTCTTTGTCAAAAATCCTACTTCACACAAAGGAGACATAAATTTATTTATTTATTTTATTCAATTTATACCCCGCCTCACTTCCCCAGTCAGGGGGAACTCGAGGCGGCTAAATGATGGCCCCCCCTCTCCATTCACTGCTAGTAGGGCTCACTCTTCCTCAAAGACAGGCGTGAAGGCCCTTTGCTGGCAAGTCCGTTAAAACGTCTAGTGCAGCGTTTCCCAAGCTCAGCAATTTTAAGACGAGTGGACTTCAACTTCCAGAATTCCCCAGCTGCCATGGCTGGCTGGGGAATTCTGGGAGTTGAGGTCCACCTATCTTGAAATTGCTGAGCTTGGGAAAAGTCATTCTAGGGATTGTTGAGTAGACGCTGAAAAGCTGCACATGTTTCTTCTAAAGCCTTACGAAGACGACACCAATGTAACCATCTCGCTTGAGCCCAAGAAGTATCACGCTCTCCGAGTGAGGGCTGTGTTGGGCAAGATCGCCAGTCACTGCAAGGAAATCCGAGGTATCTGGAGCGAATGGAGCGAGGCCGTGGCCTGGGGTGAGTACGTTTTTCTGAGGAACTAAGCCACCAAGTTGGTTCTGCTTAACTTAAAGGATGTACTAGGAACTTGTGCTGGTTGCATTTTGTCTTTGAATTAGCTTTATGGCATCCTACCTGTGTTGCCCTGAGCACTTTTTGTTGTCTTGCTTAAGTGTACAGGTGTCAGGGTTCCAAGTAATAGATCCACCAGAAGCAAAAACTCCGAGGCATGTAGATTCCTCCAAGAATAAGTTTTATGGGAAATATCATATTGGCACATATTTGGTGAAAACCGACTCTGAAGGGCCCCACGGGTTTCATCTAATAAAAAGTGAAAGTTCCCGCCCCCTCAATTCCAAACAATGAGTCACATGACCCAACCAAGGCAGCGCCCACTGGTCAGGTCACATCACTCCTCCATCCTCCGGCCAGGTGTGAGACCGTCCTTGGTTCCCAAGAGAAAGTATTTTGTTTCGACTACTATCTTTACTGCTATACATTCGGAAGGACTATTTATATCACTCTATATTCCGCTAGGATGCCCTTTGTGGACTTGATGGCTCCTAGCAGGGCAGGGTCAGAGAGAGAGAGGCCATGTCGAAGGATGACTTTAGTGTCTGGATTTGATTGATGGGATTCTTTCCAATGGTGCCATTCCAGATCCACGTTACAGAGCTTGCGTGGGAGTCCTTTGGACCTGGTCTCCAGAGGCGAGATCTGCAGGACCTTGGAGAGTTCCAAGCCCATAGCCCCTTCTCTGGAAGCCAAGGTCAATTGTGCCTCTTGGAAGACAGCACACCTCCTAGCTTTGTCCCATCCTAATGAGGGGATGAGCACCAAGTGTCCTTTCCTTTCTTTGGTTCTCAACTGTGTTGTCTTTGCTGAGAATGAAAGTAGATAGTTCCTCAAATGAATCGGACCTTGGAGTGGTTGTTAGGACGAGAGTGAGGAACTGGACATCACATCTCTGAGCTTGTAGCTTCTGGTCAGTCTTTCTGACCTGGTTTGCTCCTCCTTGTAATCTCTTACTCTGCAGAAACAGGTTTTCAGGTGGGATTGCCTGTGTTACCTACCTCCCAATGCTTCTCGTTGGAAACGCTTTCAGCATAAGAATCACACCTTCCTTCACCGTAGCTTGTCCTTTGCAAATCAGGGGTGCATAAGTGCACAAGGCTGATTGGGCACGCCCAATTTATTATTTGGATTGTCAGTGGGGAGAGCAGCCATGGCAACACCCCCTCCCCTCAAGACCCCCTTGCCAGCCCCCCCCTCAACGATTCCATTCCAGGGAGGATTCCACTGAGCTTCCCCGTTCCGAACACAGGATGTTGTCAGACCCTCTAGCTGTGTGACACGTCAACCACGTCCTTTGAGAGCCTCTCTATTTTCTTGGCCAGAAGTCTACATTGGGCTTCCTTGTGAAGTTTCCATAGTCGACTATTCTGAAGGCAATGATTTAGCAACCGTGGGCTGTTCTTGCGTCCTTCTCGCTTCACCTAGAAATAGTGTCCCTGTCCTTGCCTTTTTTTAGATGATCGAGACAAGTTTGACCCCCTGAACATTGTTTTGTTCGTCACGATTCCAATATGTGCTGCCGCCTTGACTATCATTCTCCTCGTTTATCTGAAGAGGTAAGAAACTAATTGCAGAGATTTCGAGACTTTCACCAGATCCCCATTGTTGCCGGGCATTTTGCTATTGCTACCTATGTTGTAAGCCGGCCAGAGTCCTTCGGGAGTTGGGTGGCATAAAAGTGTGATTAATAAATAAATAAATTCGTGCTGAGGCCAGAAAAAAACAAAGGCTTTTACTAAAGACCTACATCCCTTTGCCCGGCCCATGGAAAAGAAGTGGGGGAAACCGAAACCCTCTGATCTGGAATACTCTCATTATGTTGTTCTCTCCACTCTGCAGGATTCAGCTGTTGATCTTCCCGATAATTCCTGACCCTGAAAAAGTTCTAAAACGAATATTTGAAGATCAGAGAGACGAATATCTGCCAGTTGAATATCCATCCGAATTCATTAAACCTGATACAATCAGTAGGTGAAGAAAACTCAGGCTAAAGGGATACAGTGAGGTGCATCAGTGGGGATGATGGTCTGGGTTTCTGTGTAGAGTAGAGTAGAGTAGAGTAGAGTAGAGTAGAGTAGAGTAGAGTAGAGTAGAGTAGAGTAGAGTAGAGTAG
>JANHGC010000357.1:18960-43050 GCA_027560395.1 Boaedon fuliginosus | reverse complement strand
GAATAGAATAGAATAGAATAGAATAGAATAGAATAGAATAGAATAGAATAGAATAGAATAGAATAGAATAGAAATAGGAAAGAATAGAATTAGAATTAGAATTAGAATTAGAATTAGAATTAGAGTAGAGTAGAGTAGAGTAGAGTAGAGTGGAGTGGAGTGGAATGGAATGGAATAGAATAGAATAGAATAGAATAGATTTGGAAGGGACCCTGGAGGTCTTCTAGTCCAACCCCCTGCTTAGGGAGGAAACCCTAGACCCTTTCAGACAAATGGCTCTCCAATCCCTTCTTAAAAGCTCCCACATTACAGCTCCTGAAGACCAGTCGTTCCACCCAACAAAGAAACACCCGTCCCTCCGCGGGGTGTGTGTGTGTCTCTCCCTCACCTTCCTCCCTCATCTGCATGTTCCTGCGCACGGCCACGTGTTTGCGCCAGGCCTTCTGGATCACCCGGGCGAAGCCGTCGTAGCGCCGTTCCCGCATCTCCTCCAGGAGGAAAAGCTGCAGGGGGAGCCCAGGGGGAGGGCGGCCCTGAGTGCCAGGCCAGGGACAGCCCCCACTTCCCTCCCCAGGCCCTTTGGCCGCCCCTGGGGAAGGGCAGCGGCCTGGCCACCTTCCCGGAGGGACTCCTGGCGCTCACCGATTCGGGGGCCTTGATGAACACCTTGCTCCGCCCCAGCTGGAACTGGTCGGGGTCCATGTTGACCGACTTCATCAGGTGCACCACGCCCTGCCGCTCGTCGCCACGCCAGCAGGGCCACGTCTCGGGCGTCAGAATGGCGTACCTGGGCAAGAGGAGGGGAGGGATGGAGGGAGGGATGGAGCCCCTCAGGCGCTGCCCTCAAGGCGGGAGGGAACTCCAAGCCCCATGGACAGAGCTCTTCCTCAGGGGAGCCTGGTAGATCCACCTCCAGCAGGTGGGCTGAAAAAGCAGGGGGGGTTTTGGGGGGGTGGGGAGATAAGAAAGGTTGCCGGGGGGCCAGAAAGCGGCTCTCACCTCTGCAGGAACTTCTGGAAGACTCGCCGATAAGCGTAGCCAGCCCGGCGCACCCGGATATTCTCCTGCAGCCCCAAATATTCCACCTGGTGCTTCACCCTGCGAAGGGGGCAGAAATGGAGGGTCTGGGAGGCCCACCTGCCTATCCCTTCGCAGCTGTGGCCCCCGGCGCCAATGGTGGGCGGGGGGCACTCCATCTAAGTGGGTGTTTCCTATGCCTTTTTCTCCCCTTTCTTCTCTCTCATCTCTCTCTCTCTTTCCCCGCTCTTTTCTTACCTCCCCCACCCCACCCTCATGTGTGTGTGAACCATTTCCCAAAACAGGCAAGGGTTAGGGTTTTTTCTTTTCTTTTCTGATGTTCTTCTTTGGGTGCTTTTAACCATATGATTTAAAATCAAGAGTCATTTCAGGTTCCCAGAAAAAATTAGGGTCAGCATGGCACAATCTCAGAGGAAAGGCAGATCAGCAAAGGATAAAATCTCTTGCCATTGATCAGCCCAAAGGGAAATCACAATCCACTTTGGGTCGGGAGGGCTTGGTGTGTTTATCCCCTCTATTTGTGCGGGCAAGAGAGAATTCAAGCTCAGGGTTTTTCACCGGCTTCCCCTCAGTGGTGGACAATTTCAACAGCTCCAATGGAGTCAGCCTGGAGAAGCTGGGTGAGCTGAGGAAGGTGGGGTGGGGGGTGGATGCAGAGGGGCTTCCGCCCTGATCTGATGGGGACCAGAGGCACCTAGACCTGAGCCTGCATTGGAAAGGCTCTTCTGAAGCTGCTGAAAAATCCTGGGCTTTCCCCTCAAAGCCGCCGCCTCTCGCTTCGGGGCGAAGCGCTCGCCCTTTGGGGCGAAGCGCTCGCCCCCGACTGTCAAGGTTTTTTGCGGCCCCTCTCCAGAGGCCGAGGAAGAGGCCCCACGCCGCCTCTCGCTTCGGGGCGAAGCGCTCGCCCCCGACTGTCAAGGTTTTTTGCGGCCCGGTTGTGCTCCATTACTTCTATACTATACTATTGTATAGAAAAGGGTTGTCCAGGGCACCATTCTGTTGGAGATGTAATAAAGACAATGCTTCTTTAAAACATATGTTTTTACAATGTCCTATACTTACTAAGAGAAAGTAGTAGACGAGTAAGGGGATTCTCCATCCCCTTACTATAACTGAAAGACAACATTAGAAAGATGAATGTATGGCCCTTTTACTCAATGGATTGAAGACTTGATGACAGTCACTACTTATGAGCGGTTTGCCTATAATGGAGGCTTTGTATGGATAAGTACAATGAAAATACGTGATTCATTTCTACAATATATAGCAATGTTTTAAAAAAAGAACCTGTTGTTATTACATATTCTATATTTTAATTTTTCTGTTGTATTTTTTTCATTTTTATTTTAAGCGCTTGATATGTATTTTTTTTTAATAATTCAGATACTTTATTTTCTTTCTTTGGAGAGCTTAACCACAATAGCTACAAATGTCAAAGTACTGCAGTCTAAGGGCTGCATATTTTTTCCTAGCCTTTCCTATGGTAGAAGTAACTTTACCACAGTGAATATGAAAATGATTAATTCTAAGAGTACTAAGATTAAAAGGAATGCCCCACCCAATATCCTCCAGCCTAATTTAGGAATGAAAGAGCATAACATAAGGAAAAATAGCACTTCAATATTCAGAAGGCTTTAATGAGAGTTCACTTCTCCTAGGTTTTTTCCCCTTCAATTTCACTCTTCCATTTTCTCCAGAGAAGTGGCTTAAATAGCTCTTTCCAACTCTCATATCCTGCAGCTGATTTGACTTAACTTTTATTTAATTGTTCAGGGCATTATAAACAAGATGGCTGTTTTTACAAACATCTATAAACTGTAGTAAAATAAAATGTATGTAAATATATGATTAGCCTCATGGATTCAGCTTATTGTTCCACTAATTTCACGTCACCTGCCTTTCAAAAGTTTGATTCTTTAGAAACACTCCACAATGAAATGAATTACTGTAAAACAAAAAGACCAGAGGAATAGCTTTTTTCTGAAACTTTCTCATAATTCTAATCTATTCTTCAGTAATACATAGTTATATTCAATACATACAGTGTATTGTAACTGGCTACTGTTTATTTTCTTGCTAGATAAACTGTCAGTGCTACCAACAGACAGACAAGAGCTGCCAAATTTTCCCTAAAGTCATATTCTTGTTCTCTGTAACAGACACCCACCTGGCGCAACCACTTGCCCACCCTCCGTAGCACACATGCATGCACCAGACTGCAGCACCCCCATCATGGCAGCCACAGCTGCCTGCACTCTCTCTTATACCTCTGAATCACCCCTCTGCCTGGCTGTGCCACACTCCAGAGCACTCGCTGGCCTGCCGACCTGCTTTTGAACTGCCTAGACATCCGACTTCCTGCTGGATTCCCACTGACTATGCTTCTTGGATGTCAACAGGAAGTGCCAAGTCACAATCCTATGATGGTAATGGGGACTACCAGGATTGCTGTCACTAAGTGAAGTGGTCACATGGTACCCTTCACAACCACTTAGCAACAGAAATTCGGGTCCCAACTCCCATTGATAAGTGAGAACTACCTCTATTATCTAGATTTTCATGTTTTTGAATCTAAAGATTAATTCTTAAATGGAAGTCTTTAGGCAATTCCAGGATTGCTCAAAGTGATATGATTGCAGGTTCCACTTCATGAAGAATAACACAATCTTTTCTCATAGCAACTTACTATGAACTGAAGGAAGAGATGCTGAAGAATTTACATGACGTATGAGATATGTAGTCCTTGACTTACAACCACAACTGAGTCCAAACTTTATGCTGCTAAGTGAAACATTTGTTAAGTGACTTTTACGACTTTTCTTGCCACTGTTGTTAAGTGAATCATTGCAATTGTTAAGTTAGTTACACGGTTGTTAAGTGAATCTGGCTTCCCCATTGGCTTTGCTTTCAGAAGGTTGCAAAAAGTAATCCCATGATTCAGAGACACTACAACCATCATAAATATGAAGCCAAGTATTGCCAAGTATTTGAATTTTGATCATGTGACCACAGGGATGCTGCAATGGTCATAAGTCACTTTTTTCAATGCTGTTGTAACTTTGGGCGGCCACTAAATGAATTGCTGTAAGTCAAGGACTACCTGTACTGCCATCTGTTGGGGATTTACAACACTGGATGCATTATTTGTCAATCAGGTAATCAAGAGTTGTGTTCAATTTATATATATATATTAAAATGAATCTCACATCTGCAAATGGGAAAAATGTGACATTTAACAATTAGACCATTTGATCTATTACCTCACTGTTAACAAACGGAGTGATACAAAATATGTGCAATATATCATACATCATGTAAATAAAATGGACCCCAAATTTTTATAGAAGATAGCTACTAAGTCTAGTAGTCTCTGACAAACCTCATTCTGCACCATATGGGCTGTTTAATGAATATCATAAATTAGTTTACTAAATAAAATTTCTCCTCTATCCTCCCAATAATAATTTGTAATGTAGAAATCTATAGAGTGGTGCTTTGAGGAGAAAAATCCAATTCCTGATAATATGTAATCTTATATCTAATTAGAATTCAGTTCATATGAATTCAGCTCACACTTTTACTTAAAAGTGGTAAGGTTACAGTTAAAAAGTAGTTATTATTATTATTTATTAGATTTATACCCCGCCTCTCTTCACCCCAAGGGGGAACTCGAGGCGTCAACAGTCACAATAAAAACACAGTCCTATACATCAAGATAATCCAAAACACATTCATTCACCCAATCACACTGACAAATCGTTAAAAAAGGAATAGCCTTTGAGACACAGCAAATGTTTGAAATATGGATATTAAAGTTTGTATACAAACATTCTGACAGGTTTGGCTGAAGTCATGTGTTTTATGATAGTACTGAACATGCTGCTGCGGTAATTTATTAGCATTCTATGTAATAATAAATAAATGTAATACATTTTAATTATACCAGAAAATTCAGCAACAACAAGAACAACAAAAAAACCAAATATGCTCACACTGAATTGCCAACTTAGTTTTCCCCAAATACATCATCCTGGAAGCTCCACCATACCATGAAATGTTGAGTAGGTAAAACACGATGGGTTCCCAAAACATATCTGCTATTGTTTCACGACGATAGCTTGCTATTCTAGAACAAATTAATTCTTGCTATATTTTTTAAGCATAAAGACTATATGTAAGAGTAGTAGAAGAATTTAGCTTTGGGTGAGCTGAAAAGGAATGTACTGAATACACATATCACCTAAGTGTTTTGTTCAAATTGATCTGTAATGAAACTGACTTTAGCAAAACTCTTAAATATAAGACAGAGCATAATTCAAACGCTTTGGCTACAGATTTTCCATACACTACAAGAGCCAAATTTTTATTTAGTTCTTTCTTTATACATGCAGATTATTTGAAAGGTACAACTAAAATCTTATGTATGCTTATTTGGAAACAAACTTTAATGCAGGATTCATTTCGAAGTCTATATTCAAAGGCTGAATCTGAAATAACAATCTGGAATTTTCCAGAAGCAAGGCATACTAGCTACCAGGTAGTATAGGTTTTTTTCCCAACAAAGTAATTGCACATGCAGCTTAGCAAGCATAATAAAAGATGTCTAATTAGAGAATTAAAAACATTGCTGAGTGGTCAGAGGTAGCTCATGAGATAGAAATAAAAGATGAGCCATCTGGGTTCAATGGACAGCCCTGGAGAGTACATGCTAGCACATCCTGGAGTTTAGATTCTTTCAATAATAAAATACTATAAAGATTGGCTTTTATAATTCTTCACATCTGAAGTCGGACATCTCAGCAATCCTCTTCCCAAATAATTCTGAGATACATCAATAACTGGCCCTTAAATAACAATACTGCGTACTTTTTAAATATACATTTTAATAGATTTGTGTTCTCTAAAATATACTTCTGTTAGAGAGATATTTTTTCAGGAAAATATTTAATAACTTTTTAAAAAATGTCTGAAATCCAATAGAGGTCTGTTTGTACACTGCTATTTTTCTGGCTTCCCATCACATTCCAACTGTTACAATCTGCCTTTCCTAATATTCCTGAAAAGTCATTGTAAGCTCATGGGCCAGGTAGATTTTGCCTTCCGGAGTTCAGTGCATGGAAGCTGTTCCAATTAAAAAAAAACCAGCTTAAAATTCTATATAAAATCGTGATTTGAAAACAATACATTTTAAAACGTATATCCAAAATAATTTATTCCAAATACTGGTTTTGTGTGTGTGTGTGTGTGTGTGTGTGTGTGTGTGTGTGTGTATGTGTGTATTTGTGCGCGTAATCCCAGGAACAATTCAACCATGTCCTTTTCTTTCTTGCTCAGTACAGGAGTTAAAATTCTACAGCAGTTTGGGAAAGATGAAGTGTGAATACACGTTCTGCCAACTTAAAAATACTGCAGTGTTTGAGAGGACATTGGTCCCTACATGAAAAATTGTGAAATATTATACTTCCTAAGACACTAAGCATTTGCTGCTGATAGACAGACAAAGATATAGCACTTTTGCAGCGCTTTAAAGTTAAAAAAACCTTCATAGTATTATTTCAAAAATCTTCACAATAGCCCTGTAGTCAAAACTACTACTTGTGTACTGTATAAAGCTTTCATCAAAAAGATAGCAGCTTGTTTAAGATCATACTGTAGACTTATAATTAAAGCAAATGTGATGCTGGTTTCCAAAAATAGCTTCTACCCCAGAAAAGTTGCAACACTAACCCTCTCTTCAGGAATTATAAAAAGAATGTAGAAAGTTGAGTATCAGTTTGCATTATGTATTATAGATCTCAACAGGATCAGGAAACGTCAGTCATATAGGTAGTTCCTGACTTACAACCATTCATTTAATGACCATTCGAAGTTAGAAGAGCACTGAAAAAAGTGACTTAGGACTGTTTTTCACACATGACTGTTGCAGCATGTGATCAAAATTCAGATGCTTGGCAACTGGCTCATATTCATGACAGTTGCAATGTCTCAAAGTGTTGTGATCATTTTCTGCAAGCAGTCAATAAGGAAGTCAGATTCACTTAACAACCATGTTATTAGCTTAACAACTACAGTGCTTCATGTAACAACTATGGCAAGAAAGATCCTAAATGGGGCAGCATTCACTTAACAGCTGTCCTGATTAGCAACAGAAATTTTGGGTTCAACTGTGGTCATAAATCAAAGACTATCTGTACTGTACTACAAATTTGCTGTTCCAATTTAGGAAGTGTAGAAAGGATGATGTAGCCCTATCTTCCCTTATGTTTTGTTTCAGCAATTTATGAACCTGTCATATAGGCTCTCTGTAAACCATGATTCACTAATCAAAGCTAGTCTTGAGAGTGCATACTTCTTGATCTATGATTTTTCTTTCTGTGCCAGTACTGGTGATTGAAACTAAAAGATGTTTCAACCTGCTCTTATTTAAAAGGCAAATTGATTGGCATTACCTGTAATTTAGGAAAAATTAGAAGACACAGAGCCAAAGCATTTTAACTGCAAGGTTAAAGTGACAAGGTTTCTAGGAGACAAATTCTTCTCCCTCATTTCTTTTTACCACTACTACTCTACATTCCTTACATACTACTGTACCATGGCACTGGAGGCTCTATGTGGAATGTAGGCATTCCATTCTATTAGGACTTACTACAGAAACCTTTGCCTGCTACTTACTCTGCTTTCCTCAGGGCAAAGTTTGTTTGATTGCTAAATGCCTATTTTCAACACTCATATTCCATGAGAGGATAATATGTAAGATATTCTTAGCAACCCTAGATTTCAAGCACTGGATCTATGCACTTGCCATATAACAAGCTCCCCTCTGTTATGCTATGCAAATTAACTTAGATATGCACATTTCTCTAAAGAGTTAAGGCAGAAATTAACCGCTGCTCCTGCATCTGATACCAGTGACAGAGCTCCACACAAGGCATACCAAAAGTCAAGCATATCATGTGTCATGGTGTTCTTTTCAAGATGATTTGCATAGTACAGCCTTACCCTAAGAATGTGAGCTATCAAGTATGTACATACGCCACAATCTGTGCCAAGAGCAATGTGGCTTTCCAATACTTTCCCTGAGTAGAAGATGAATTATGAACGAAGTAAAATCTCAGATGTAAAATTTTACAACATACTTTATATTCCTTTAAAATTTTGCAGATTTTTAAAAGTGGTCAAATTTGGCAAAGAAAGGGGCCGAAGACATTTTTGACTCAGAAGTCAGTCTGCATTACGATGCCTCATACACAGGTAATAACTATTTCAGATATAAGCTCTAAATCCATAGGTTTTTGTTCTTAACCCAGATGATGCCAAATAACAAACATGTTTCATGATGGCATGATGCAAGTTAGTAAGGGAAAGAATCTGATGTACCTCTTGCCTCTCATCCACAGTATTAAATGTAGCCGCCTAGAGTTCCCCTTGATAGGGGAAATGAGGCGGGGTATAAATATAAATAAATAAATAAATAAATAAATAAATAAATAAATAAATAAATAAATAAATAAATCTTTAGAAGAAAAAAAATGGAAGACTTTCAGATATACATTATGTATATGCCAATCACATGTACCGGGATACGGAAGAAGTTCCAAGATTAAAACCACACTTCAACTTCCCACAGTGAAATGACCATCTAATTGAAGGGTTTAATTATACTTTGATGTTGGCCATTCTAATATTAAGATCAGAGATTCTATGTGATCATAAAAGCTGGTGATGATTAGGATAGGTAAAAACAGGTAGAAAGAGAAGCCAAACAAAAGGAGAACACTAAAACTAAGCAGCATGTAAGATTTTTTAAAAATACTACACATTACTGTAGAACTTTCCCAAACTATATGCATACTGTTAGACTAAAACTTCTCTCTTATTACCTGACTAAATATGTTTGATGGAAAGGATATAAGACACAGGTGTCAAAATCGATTTTATTGAGGGTCTCATCAGGGTTTTGACTTCGGGGGGCTGGGTGGATGTGACCAGAGTGGGCGTGGCCAGCATGACATCACTCGTGTTGGGGGCGCCTGAGCTCTCTGCCAGAGAAAATGGAGCTCGGGAAGGCTGCACGTGGCCCTCTCAAGCTCTATTTTTGCTGGCAGAGGCACCACCAGCTGGTCCTTCAATGTTTCCAGAGTGGTCCTGCGGGCCAGATCTAAACACTCCATGGGCCACATATGGCCTTGTGTTTGACACTCCTGATATAAAACATACTCATCAATGTCTGGAAGATGTCATGGTGGTCAACAGATTGCTGTTGTTAAGAGTTTATTTTTAAATCTTGTTATCCAAAAAATAACCTCTAAACACGAGCAGGTTATTTGTTCTTATGAAACAAGAAACTTCAGCATTAAAAGTTCTGAACTCTTTTAAGTCTTTACATATTTCAAAGCTATTTTTAAAAAAATTGAAGGAAAGAATTGACAGTGCTCATCCTGGAAGAAAACCAGGATAAATATTTTGGCTTACTTAATCACCAGTCATCAGGGCTGCATCTTCCTTCCCATAAAAGGTTGTTTCATTTATGAACTGCCACGGCTGAAGTGTTCATCTTTTTGGCTTTACAAGGATTTTGTTCCCATTTCTGAGCACAATTCAAAGAAGTTATCTGAAGCACTGCTATCTTGCATGAAAGTTGCTATGAAAGTTGCTATCGGCATCAATCACAGATCACATTTCCTGCCAATTGCAGAAAGACATGTAGTAATCATATCAGGAAACTTTAGGCTGTTACACTGCATTTCTAAGACTCCTTTTCTTCCAAAATGTACCCAGTTCTGTCCTGGCTTTGGCATCAGGAGCAAACTTTAAAAAGCTTGAGCAAACAGAACATGCATCTTCTTTTAAAATTGCTTTGCCAATTTGATTGTTTAGCCTTGTTTATGTTAAATGTTTAATGAGTGCTATTGATTTAGATTGGCATTGATTATATAGAAACACCGAGTCCTACCAGCTGAAGAGCTGAGTTGAACATGCTGAAAGTGTAATATCACAAACCAATAATTACTGAGTACTTTATTTAGTGTATGCAGACTGAATGTTATTGAGGTTTTGTTTTCATGAAAAAGTGAGACTCACCCACACATTCCCTACCAGTTCCATGATTACATTGTTGGTACACTAGGAGAAGCCTTTGTGTGATTAAAAGGTTTTTCTTTATAGGCAAATGCCCAATACTTCATGAGACTAGCAGAAAATGTGAGGGGGGTGGTGGTAATTGTAAGGATGACATTTTGCCTGTAAGCTATTTAAAATCACAAGCATATCTTCTGAAAAGAAATATAGCTACTTGCTTTTTAAAAGCTCTCAAATTTTATATTGAAGCACAAAGCATGAGGATTAATATTGAACAGTACTTTTTCATGACAGTTCATCAGTTTATGATGGTCCTTAGGTTTCTAGACAAAAGCTAGAACAGTTAAGCCTATTATTGTAAATTTTGCAAGCTAGCTTTGCTGTTGATGCAGTTTTTGAATTTGATCTGGAAGAACAGAGGAGCCTTACTATTATCAAATTTCCACCTAATTTCAAACATGCTGGTGCACGATACAGCAGAGCTTCAGGGAGGTGGCCACCACAAATATGAGAGACCACAAAAGGTTAAACAATGACAAAACTAATAAGTTATTACAGAAAATCAGTAATTTAGTCACTGCAGCACCAGTTATCATATAAGGATATTCTTTGAAATGCAAAGTCCTGGACAATCTAAGAAGTAGTTACTAGGCAAGCAGCACTTACGGTAATTTAGCAAAAACAAGTCTCTGAACTCTGGCATTTCAGGTAATATTCTTCTTTTCAAATGGGAAAAAGACTGCTTTTATTTTGAATTACTTGTGTATAATTAAAAATAAGTATATTTCAAGATGTTTCACAAAAGTTGGGGGGTTCCTAAATCATGCGAAGAAACGTTCTCATAATTCAAAACATAATCATAATTAGGATAACTTGAATTTATTTCAAATCATGTGGAATTATATATGTGGCCCCTGAACTTTTAAGGAGCCTGCCTTCCATTCATTTACATATCTTTCCTACTATTTTCAGTGGAAAACACAATAATTTGTAATGTAAACCTTAAAACAGGCTTTAATATAGTTACTATATACATGTTTATAGTGCTCTCAAAGGTGCTTTTTCAAAAGCCAACTGGACTGTTTTTTGAGGAAGAAGATGTTTCACTTCTCAGCCAAGAAGCTTCATCTTGGCTGAGAAGCAAAATGCTTTTTTTCCTCAAAAAACAGTCCAGTTGCCTTTTGAAGAAGCACCTTTGAAACAACTATGACCTGGATGGCTGAGAAACTCCATAGATACCTGTTTAAAGTGCTATTTCCTTTTCGAATAAGCAGCATTATGCAAAGTGCAGAAAAGAATACCAGTAGTACATGAAAGAAATTAAAGGTATGGATAAGAAAATAATATATAAATAGTTGACCCCTATATAATTCACTATATTCTAAATTTCGAACCATCCTTGTTTCTATACAATGCTTATATATAGTTTTTTGTTGTTTAAACTTTTCACCCCCCCTCTTTTTGAGGATCTCATCAATTCCATCCATTAATTCACATCTTTCTTGGTTTTTCCCTTTGGAGTATTCACTCTTTCTTCATATTTGTTTTTCAATTATATTCTCACTAGCTAATTACCCAGCCTTGCTCATCTTTTTTAAGAAGTATATTTCTGCCACAGCGTTTGCGGGCCGGCTCTGAGGAAAGGCAGCCGGGGCTTAACAGGGGCACTGGGCCGCAGCCATTTGCAGGCGTCCTTAAGCCCCCACACCCCCTCCAACATCGTAGGTGACTTTACTTGGCAGGGTGGGCTGTTCCGTGTGTTTTGGGCCCATCACCGCTGAGGCAAATCTGGAATTTATATGTATAAAGCATGGTGCCTCAGTTTGAATATGGTGCCTCAGTCAGTTTGAAAACTGCACATGCTCAGAAGAGAGGGGTAAAAGGTGTACATGCTCAGTAGAGAGTTGCTGCTTGTTCATTAAGAGTGTCCTTTTCCCCCCCAAAAAAGAGTTAAGAGTGTCCTCTTTGCCACCCTTTGGTAACCCCGACAATGCTGATCTTACTACGCTTTGCTATCTATCTGCCAAGTTTGAGGTAAATTGGTGCAGGACTGAAAGTTTGTATAGAGCACATAAAAACACACATCCACACCCCACCTCTCTTTTATAGATATACCATGTTTCCCCGAAAATAAGACCCTGTCTTATATTTTTTTTGTCACCCAAAAAGGCACTCGGTCTTATTTTCAGGGGATGTCATCCACTGACTAACCTATGAGTTAGGGGCATGCGTATGTTGGGTGGATGTGTAAAAATCAAGCTAAGTCTTACTTTCAGGGGAGGTCGTATTTTCAGGGAAACAGGGTACATTCATTCTCTCCAAATGACCAAGCCAAGAATCAACTCACTTTTACAGTTCCTATTCAATGAGCACCCATTCATTCTCAAACAGCTTTCTTCTACAATCTTTTACCTACACATTTCCTAACTACAAATCATTCTGATTTCTACCATGTCTTTACCACTTTCAATAAGAATCTTCCCAACACATTTTATGCACACATAAAAACTAATCCTCCTGCAGTAATTGCATTCACACTTGCTACTCCCCTTTGCATATAGAACAATAACAGCATTTTCCAATTATTAGATACAAGTGCAGCCTTCACATCCACCCCATAAACACATATTAAACAAGTCAGACAAAGACATTTATATTTTACACCAGATATACCATCTATACTTGCAGTTTTACATTCTCATAGCATTCAAGATTTCCATGTTATAATTTTTACTGGCACACTAACATTTATAGTATTCTCCTCTTTAATATACATCATTCCAATCTCTAAAACGATATTATAGGAATTCCTCATTTCATTTTCATCTCAAATAATTTCATCATTTTATTTTTAATTCCTTTATTTTGCTGTGGTTCCTAATTTAGTTCTTTTCACTAATTTTCAAAACTACTGATTTCTATCAAAATTGCTCTGTGGTTTTCTACCTTATTTACTATAACTATTCACATTCATTCCTTTAATTACATTTTTTGTAATTCTTTTTCTCTATATACACATTATACAAACTTTCCTTCATGCTTATTTTTATAGCAATCTTTCTCCTATACACATTTTTTCTCATCCAGAAGCTCTCTATAATTCAGCACACATTTTTGTGACACTCGGTAGCATATATTTTTTACACTGTCCAAGTAGCTTCCTTTTATACTTCCTTATTACTACTTTCCATTCATACTGTTGGGTGATTAATCTATCTTCTAACCTATACAAGATTTATACTTTCTGATCCTGATCTGTAAACTTTCTATAGTTTCCTTAACTATATCCTATAGTTCTTCCATGTGCATTTTCCTCAAGATCTATCCTGTAAAAAATTTCTCTCTTATACTTCCCTAACTCTCCCAGTCTTTCATCATATTCAAATTAGTTATGCTTCTAGATTCATTATAGATATCCTTTCCATGCGTATGTATGAGCAGCCTAATGATTAAAACAGCTTCTAATGATTGATCTAATGAACTCATCAGACCACCACCATTCTCTTTCATTCTTGGATCTATAAATCTCAAACTCTTGGTTTCTACTTTCTTCCCACCCATCAATTCATTTTATCCAGAATAATTTTCTTGTCCTGGAATTCACTTCTCTTAAGAATGTTGTATAATTTTTCATAAAGCTCAATTCTAATTCTTTCATTAATACCATTCAATGAAAAGTAATATGCAACTATACTATAGTCAACTTATAGATTCTTACATTCATATAGACCCATAACCTAGAAATTACCAATCCATACTTTGACCTGATTTCCCCCCACTTTCATTCATAATCTTCACTTCTCTGTATGTACACCTCAACTCCACTTCACAAGATCAGACCAGATATTTATCTCTAACACCCATTATGTCTTTGTTCAACCAAAACTTCCATATAATACCTTTTAGTCACAAAGAGAAAATATAGATTAGAATAATAGCCATAATTATATTTATGCCCCACACAGTTAACAAGGACAGTATTATTTCTGGCACATTTTGGTCAGTACTTCATTTATTTATTTACTAAATCAAAATGCCACCCATCATACTGTTTCAACAATTATGGACAGCTTATAACATAAAAAAAGATAATATAAAACAATTACAAATTAAGAAAGATTAAATAAAAACTAAAAAAAACTCCAGGATGATAAGTGACATGAGGATGGGATTTTCTGTCTATCTCATCAGCCACCACCAGCATACAGCACCCCGAAATAGACTCCAGGCCAGCCAGCACAGCCAGGTTTTTTAAGCTCTTCTGGAAGGCCAGGAGTGTGAGTGAGGACCTCACCTCTGATGGCAGAATATTCCTAAGGGAGAGGACTAAAAGCAGAAAAGACCCTGATATATTTTGTTCCTGTTTTAGCTTCCAAATGGTGTTCAAGGGTAGCTTAGTGTAGAGTGTGTTACAGTAATCCACCTGAGAGATCTGACCAAGGTATGAATGGCTGCATGCAGGGCCTCACAATCCAGGAAAGATCACAACTGGCATAAAACACACAAAGGGTCTTCTAACCACAACTGCCATCTGCTCTTCAAGCAAGAGTAATAGGAGAATCCCCAAATTGCATATACAACATGTCTATGGTAGTACAATCCCATGGACTAAAGATAATCAAGCCTCAGATCCAGAGGCCTCCTGAACCTACAATCACTCCATCTTACCGGGGTTCAGCCTGTTGCCTCCCAATCCAGAACCCCCCAGTTTCCAGGCATTGCAAGAGGGCAGCTGCAGCATCACTTGGATCACCAGGAATGGAGGTGTAAAGTTTAGTGCCATTGGCATATTGGTGATACCTCATCCCATGGTGTCGGATGATCTCACCCATAGTTTAACACAATAGACATTTATTTATTTATTTATTTATTTATTTATTTATTTATTTATTTATTTATTTATTTATTTATTTATTTATTTATTTGATTTGATTTGTACCCCGCCTCTCTTCACCCCTTCCAGGGGAACTCTGCTCATTAAAAAGGAGCAGAGAAAATATGAGCCATGTGGCACCCCAAAAAGCAGTGGCCATGATTGAACAAATGCAACCAAGAATCAACTTTATCACAAGCATATCTCTATTCTTGTATGCAAGATAAATCTCTATTTTACTTCTAATCTTAGAAAATACAATAAACTCTGCATTTATTCTTTAAATTCCTGCAATTTATTCCAATTTATATATAGACAAATTCTGTATACATCAGTCTTTTTAGGACATGCACTACATGCAATGGAAGTCAAGCATTTAGTGCATTAAGCACATTAAATCTACAAATGTTCACATATATGAAGACTGGAGCCCTCAGTATTTATGGTAGTAAAACAAATCTATTTACAGACATCTGTAAATACAGCTACATACAAACATGTAAGCGCTCCTGATCAAATTGTATGTTTCAATCAATCCCTAAATCTTTCTGCTAATTTAAATGAATATCATTTATATATGCTTATAGATTCAAAGTAAGAAAAAAGTGAATATGGCAGATGCAGGAATTTGGCCACTCTTGCAGACAGCAATTTGTAACACCTATTTTAATAGAAAATAACAGTTTCTAAACATTTCCTGTAGTATGCTAAGAGCCCTTGTATACTTGGATTCCCCCCAATTTTTCTTAGAAATATTCTTAGGTCTCCTTGATAAAAAATAAAATCAGTTTTGGCTTATGAATTATAATTACTAATTACTTTGTAATCAATCACTACAATTACTTTTTTTTTGCTCACCAAACATCTTGTCTGGCAAATGAATCTTAGGCACCAATCAATTATGTCCATTTATTTTGGCTGTCTAACTTTCTCTCCCACCAAATGGGTTAAAGTTATTGATCTATGGTTGGCAGTTACCTCTGCAAATGTATGTAACCACAGCATAATTACAAGGATACAGCATCAATTAATTACATTCATAGTGGCAAAAACCTTCTGGACAAAAGAGTTTAACATCAGGGTTGAACAAAAAAAGAAATAAGAGCCCAAAACATTTCACTAATATTAGAATTGTTCCAATACACATTGAATAAGATGCTGGAAAACACAGGTGCTTTTTTTATATATTCTTAATATAATCTCTATTTGGTTCTAAGATAACTTTTTTCACTTTTTCTTTTAAACTCTATATTGAGTTCTAAGCAAATAGCTATGCTTTAAGAATATAGAGGAAAAACTGCACAGAATTAAGGACTAAGGTAGAAAGTAATGACCAAGGTTAATGCCAAAATGCATTTGTTAATTTGTATCTAAAATATTTTCGACTCCTTTTGTCTCAAACATTAAGAAATTCCTGAGAAACTCCTGGCAAGAATTGCACTTTGAACAGAAAATTTAATATTCCTAGTTGAACCAGAAGAAAAGAGTTTGAAAGGGAGGGCAGGGCTGTAACCGGGTGAGATGATGTGTTTCACAGAGGGGTCTGTGAAATCGCCGATATTCCAGCTGTTCAGGGGTCCTCAAGGACCTAATTCTCCCTGTAGGGGTGAAGAAAGGGGGCACACACTCTGGTGACCAAGGGAAGAATGCCAACTCCCTGTTTGGTCCCGGAAAAGTCGCTCTGCCTGACAGTGAAGAAAAGCAGCCATTATGAGCTGCTAAGAAGCTTGGGCACCTGCTGGTGGAAGAGAACTGGAAAGTGAAAGTGTGAAAAGTGAACAGAGGCTGTGAAAGGGTAAGAGAAACTTTTCTTGCTTAACGAAAAGCCTTAAAAAGTGACCAAATTCAAAGTTACTCGGAGATTTGAATGAATGGCAAATTGCTGCTTTGGAAGGGAAAAAAGGGAAGTGACTGTGACTTTTTTTTTGTTTGAAAACGTCTGCCACAGAGGTGGAAGGGATTGTGATAAAATGTCGGTGAATAGCGAAGCAATACTTGATAGAATGTTCTCTGACTTTTCTAAAATATCTTCCCTCTGCATAAAAATGCTTCATTTGATTGATGAATCAATAGAAGATACAGGAAACAATACTTTAAACTTGCTAATTACTACCGATGAATCAGGGCGTTATGAAGACATGGCGGATACAACTGATTTTAAAGTGGAAGAGAAGGAGCAAAAAGACAATTTGGCACAGCACTTAGGAGGCGAAGTGCAGCACTTAAATTTCTTATGAAATGAGAGTAAAGAGTTTTTAACAAGGGAATCCTTGGAGTCAGTGGAGGAAATGGATAATTACATTCATGCTTTGAAATACAGAGGCTGGATTGCTCCTAACAAGTTGGAAATTGAGCCAGAAGAAGAGGCACAGACTGACATAAACCACCAAATGGAAAATACATTATGGAAGAGGAAAGGCAGATGGACATTTTGAATCAGCTGAAGAGACAATGAGAAGAGGGCAGAGGTGGCGATGGCAGGCAAATTAGAAGAATGAGTTTATGGACATTTGATGTTTGGAGAAAGAAGAGAGATGATGGATGAAGGGAACTGTCAATTAAAATTACATAAAATTTGATTGCAAATTAAGTTAGAAACAGGTTAGAAAGAAAAGTATAGTAGTAATTGTTCATAGAAGAACTTAAGAGTTAAAGTTAGAAGAGTTAGAATTTTAGATCTGAGACAATGCTAGTGTATAACTTTAAATAATTTTAAGTAGTATAAGGATAATAGGTTTGTGACTTTAATTTTTGGATTAATTAAAAGTATGATGTCATAGAATGGAAAGAATTAAGATAATGCCATTGTGTAATTCTAAATAATATAAGGTTAAAGACTTTAAAGTTTTGGACTAAGTAAGAGTATGATGCTGATGAATTAAATATGTTGAAAATTTAATAAACTAGGAATATGGTATAGATTATGAGGGGGAATGTGCATAGAAGCATTAAAAGTTAAATGGATTACTAGAAATTAGGTAATAATTTGTTTAAAAATGAATTATAGAATTATAAAATTATAGAATGGGAAATTATATGTAAGAATAGGTAACTGATAATTCAAAAATAGAATGTGAGATGATGTAGAAGTATTGAATGAGGTGATAATATATTGAATTAAGATATAGACAAGACTGATATATATATATAGAAATTTCAACTAGAATAACTATAAAAATTAAGACGATTAGAGATTTTTGTTGGAACAGTTCAAATGGGTACGGGTTAATTTGCTAATTGAATTGTATAAAAAGGAAATTATTAATGTCAATGTATTGAAATGAGTTATATCAATTTATTTGAGGAAAAGTTAAAGTGAAAATAGAGATAGAAATTAAGAAATATAATAATAATAAATGGGTATGGATTATGTAATGATTTAGGCTAATGCAAAGAGACATTGTGTAAAAAATGAAAATAAAAATAATATTTGAAAAAAGAGAAAAAAGAGGAGTTTGAATATATTATCCCTCTGTGCCATAATCATGTGTAGTAAATCAATATTAAAAATAGCAATAGCAATAGCATTTAGACTTAGATACTGCTTGACATTGCTTTGTAGCTCTCTCTAAGTGGTTTACAGAGTCAGCATATTGGCCCCCAAAATCTGGGTCCTCATTTTACCAACCTCAGAAGGATGGAAGTCAACCCTGAGCCAGAAGAAAAAAAGGAAGAACTTGGGTCAACCTTAAATCAACCTTGATTATGAGTTATGAATATAATCTTGTTTTAAGCAAATTCAAAATGAAAATTAATTCAGTTTAGAGATAAAAATGAACAAAGAAACAAAATAAAATTTCCCAATTGTCTTTCTTGTGCTCTAGTGTTTTTAAGAATTACAAGAATCCAAGGTTCTCTGCTACTTAGGTATGTGTTAAGGCATGTCAAATTTTTCAACTCTCAATTTCAAACCATTAGAGGTGACATGCCTTGGGGATTGTAAAGATATTTTGGTTACTTTAATATAATTTAGATGTGCTTGATAAGTAACTACATAAATATCAAATATCATAACTTTTTAACATTTTCCTTGTTTCATTTGTTAATATGCTACAGTTTACACTCATAGTTGAATGTGGTGAGCACAAAGTGCAATTTGTGCTGCTTCACTGACATTTCTTAGATTTTAATATATCACCAATGTAATTGAAACAGCAGGAATCTGGTATTTCTGAACCTGTTTTCTTTGACTCCATTGTCTTTATTCGTCTTTTTTTAAAAAAGCTCTTTTAATTTTAGAAAAAAGAATTTTAAAATATTAAGTGAAAAACTGTCGTCCTGCAAAGCACCTGCCTCTATCATCATTTGGTTTAAAAGAATATCTTTAGCTCTGGTCGGCTTCCTTAAAATATATGGAGTACATTTACACAAAGATTATTCTGGGAGTTGAGCAGTATATAAATGATAACAAGTAAATGTGTATAAATACAGGTAGTCCTCAATTTATGATTAGAATTGAGCTGAAAATTTATATTGCTAAGTGAGAAACTTATTAAGAGGGTTTTGCTGCATTTTACAACTTTTCTTGCCACATTTATTAAGTGAATCACTGCAGTTGTTAAATTAGTAACGTAGTTGTTAAGTGAATCTGGGTTCCCAATTGACTTTGCTCATCAGAAGGTTGCAAAAAGGAATCAGATGAGTCTGGGACACAGCAACCATCATAAATGTGAGCCAGTTGTCAAGTATCTGAATGTAAATCATGTGATGATCGGGATGCCACAATGATCATGAGTAAAAAATGATCATAAGACACTTTTTTCAGTGCCATTGTAACTCTGAACAGTCATTAAATGAACTGTTGTAACTACCTCCAATTAAAATGGCAGGTGCACTTTATGTGGAAACGTGCCTACTTGCCAAGAAAAAAGACAAAGGTAAGTAAAATAATAGATAGCTTCCTAGGGGATAAAGCTTGCCAGTTTGCCATAAAATAATTGGTGCTTTACAACTGCTGATAGCGCCATTGCAATTATTTTATAAAACTACCCACAATCTACTGAAAATAATCCATTAACCCAAAAGGCTATCTTTAACTTAAAGCTCTTGAATATAACCAAAAATATTGAGATTTGTGGAGCTTTAAATACTATTTATTAAGTTTTGTGCATTGCTATCTATAAAAGCTTAAGCAGCAATAAATTTTCTAGTTCTTAAAGTGTCACAAATTTATTTTTACAAGAATAAACTAAGAGATAATCCTTGCATTTACTACCAAAAACTGAAGTGGGATTCCTGGATATGTAAGGATTCGGGTATTGATGGCCCTTAATCAGTGACTGACATTTTCTGATATTATAGAACAAGGTTTCTGGCTGAGCATAAAATACGTTTACCCCCTGGTTTTCCAACAGCAAAACAGCCCAGGCAACAGAATCCAACTTTATTGGCTGTAATATTGGCAGAACTCCTGAAAGCTGAAGCCATTTTGGTTTGGTAAAATCAAGGATGAGAAGTGTAAAACTCCTGTAAGACCATAATATTGATACCATTGAGCCAATAGCACTCAGAGTTACTGGTATGTACCACTTCACATTGCTTTATAGCCCTCTCTAAGCAGTTTACAGAGTCAGCATATTTCCCCCAACAATCTGGGTCCCCATTTTATTGACTTCGGAAGGATGGAAGTCTGAACCAATCTTGAGCCGGTGAGATTCAAACTGCCGAATTGTCTGCAATACTGCATTCTAACCACTGTGCAACCACGGACATAATAATTATATCCTATGAAGCATTATACCTATTTGGCTGGGTGAGAAATCAAAAGCCCATAAAATCTTCAACAGCTAAATACACCACTCACAAAAAGTGAAAGATGTAATTCAGCATAATTTAGCAGTATGGAATTACTATTAACTAGTAATATGGAACATTTATTAATTGAGAAAGTTATTTTTCAACATCATTATTTTATTATTATTTTAAATAAACTTACATTAATAACAATTACTGCCACTACCATATTTACTAACAATGAATTACATTAATTGAATTTGAAGGAGAAAATTGCTGACCATATCCAGACCTAAAGCCAATGCATTTCAAAGCTATTTCAAACCAATTATCAGAGTAGGGGTTGATTATGGAGTTTAATAGAACCAAATTAAAAAGGCCAAAAATGTAAGATTTAATATAATCATATATGCAGAGATGCTGTATAGGTGTTGAAAATGTTAAACAGATAAATGTCAGGTATGACTTCTAGGAATAGAAACATCTATTTAGCCACTAGAGGGAGTTAAGATATTCACAACTTAATTGGTATTTATGCAGCATATATTATGAAGTGTATTATAATTATATTTAAAAAAGATTGAAAAAGCTTGTCTGAACGTTCACACAATATAGTATTACACCAATTCCAAGAATTATCTTTATGGTAGTTTGATTGTTTTGTTTCAAATAAACACATTCAATGTATTCAGTATAATGAAGCTAGAATTTTCTTAGAATGACAACCTGGAGCAAAATTTCTACCATACATATTAAAATTTTGGTCAAATTTAGATAACAAAGAAATATATAGAAATTATTTATACTGAGAAAACATTCATTGTTCCTGTCCATAACAACGTCTCTGTGAGACAGCATTGTTCAGCTCACAAAGATATAAACAGATGTTCCAGCTAATTCCATTCTATCACTCCCACTATAACGCCTTCATTTCCAGATGTGCCCATGTTTATTATAAAGCAACTATTCAAAGATTTCCCCTCTTCTATTACAGAGCATGCCAGTAATTTCACTGGGTACTCACAGCAAAACACTGACTATTGAATGAAGTGATTCTTTCATAAGGAAATGCTGCAAATCTAAAAACAATTCAATTGTCTATTCCTTGTGAGTGATATAAGCACTTGGATTGTGACTCTGTTGCCTGTTCCTATTTTATTGACAAAAACTCAGGGCAAGATATCATATTTTGAAAGAGAACACTTCAATATCCATGACCTTTCTACAGCAAAAAGACAAAAGGAAAAAACAATCTCTTAGACAACATTTGCACCAGATGCTTATTGATGCTTTAGGCTTTGTACTTGCTATTATTTCCTACAGTCAGCAGATACTCTATAATGTCTGAACAGGGAGCAGATTCAGTGACCTTTATCCAGACCATACATAAATGCATACTATTTCTTAGTGGCTACCAAAGCTATTTGAATGGAATGTAGAATGTTGAGACAAGGAATTATTTAGCCTGGGAAATCAGTTTATAATTAGACAGCCATACTTTTCAAGCCTGAAAATTACAAGTAAAAAGGATCAAATCCCTTAAACTAAAAGATACAGAAGAGGTCACAAGTGAGACACTATTCAGAATTCCTTAATATGACAGATATGATTAGATGTCCTTCTCCCAGAAATCCAGATTCAGATGTGCAGAATACCAAACCCATTTATTTAGCAATTTCCTGAACTATAACCACTTTACTAGCACATATATTTAAGAGAAATGCTTCTTGTATCACTTATTCCTTACTCTTGAGTTCATGGTCAGTTAAAAGTCTATACAGTATGTCAATTTTCATCATATTGGGCACACGCCAATGCTCCTGAAGAATCCCTCTCTTGACATAACTATTGTATTATTGTATTATTTGGGCTTAACTAATAACAACCTTGTTGTCTGGCTTCTTTTAAGGAAAGTCCTCAGATTTTATTTAGAAGATGAAATCTTTTTAAGAGTAAACCTGTTAAAGAATGTTCCCACTGAATTATGACTGTTATCGGTCTCTGAAAAAAAAAAGGTTCTGTTTGAGCTCACTAAGCAGCAACGTTCAGATTTATGGTGAAATGGTTCATTAGTCCAAAAACCATCATTTTTATATAGTCATTTGGTGAATGAGCTTATTCAATGGATAGAATCTGGTTTCATGTGAACAAGTTAAAATGATATCTGTGAATTTATTAAAGGTATGGTAAACATCTTCAGACAGTGGGAAGGCTGAAACAGACAGAAGAAGAAGCAAAAAATAAATAAAGGAAATAAAATACCTATACTTCCAGTTCATTACAGCACATAGAATCACACAATTAATCTATCTCCAGCACACATCCAGATTCATGTAGCCTACTATCCTCTCTTATAGGAACACAATAATCACACCAAGGGCTGTTTTATTCTTTAGTACAATACACACAAAAAACTTGAAAAGCCTCTTACACATATTTTTTAAATACTGTTCTAGTACATAGTTGCCACTACCAACCTTAATGCCTTTTTTATTTATTAAAAACTAATTCCACTGTTTGATGCTTCAAGACTTAATCTGGAAGTTTATAATGGTATTTCTGTTACATTTTGTTTTGCAGAATGTCTGAGTTATGATAAAAAGACTAGGAAGAAAGTTTATTTGTTAGATTGTATTTCCTGCTCAGCACTTTTGGCTGAAAAGTAATGTAGCCCTTTACTTGCAGGGAAAAAGGAACCATTTTACAATGGTCTTATGAGCCTAGGGCCAAAACAATGCAGAATTGAAAGCACTATTTATCCAGCTACCGGCAGTAAAAAGATCAGAGGAGCCATTCTGCTAAAGCAGATAGATAAGGGGCATTTTTCTTCTTTCTTTCCACTGATGTAATGCAAATTAATAAGGGCATACCCTGACCATAGGATTTGACTCTGAAAGAGATCATTTCATCTTGAACTCAACCTCAGGGGTTACATCTCAGGGTTTGCTCAGAGAGAAGGCTTGTATATCTCTCCATTTGATTAAAATAAGAATTTGTTTTTACAGAATGAGATATGTAGACTGTGGGAGATAAGCATTTCTCAATGTCAGAGAAACAGATGTAGGAGATGGAGTTCTTCATATTCCTTAAGACGGGCATGGGTAACATTGTTTCTTGGGAATGCAACTACACGATATTGTATGTGCAGGAATTATTGGTCTTCAAATCTTATAAAATTTCAGACAGAAAAATTGCCGGGTTTTGTGCAGTCTTTCTAAATATTGGCATTGTTTAAAAAACATTTATTGATACTTCCTGTTTTGTATATATGATAAAATTGCAGATATTGTAAAAGTAACTTTTGATAAGAAACGCACACTGTTACCGTATCACTGGTGTGGGTGATTGCTGGTTTTAGGCAGACTTAA
>JANHGC010000357.1:1470-12542 GCA_027560395.1 Boaedon fuliginosus | reverse complement strand
TCTATCTATCTATCTATCTATCTATCTATCTATCTATCTATCTATCTATCTATCTATCTATCTATCTATCTATGCATTTGATTCTTCTTTCCTCATTCTTTGTTTTTGTCTTTACACTTTCCTCTGTTAAATTTCATTTCTGTTTTCTCAGTCCAATGAAATGTTATTCTTATCTTTTAGACAATTACTGATAGCTATCTTGCCCAATATTGTATTATTTGCAGACTTGGCAACTATTCTTTCTGCCACCTCTTTGAAGTCATTCAGGTCCTAAACCTTGTGGTGCCTCTATCAATAAACTTGGAAAGGAACAATTGATGTGTACTTTGGGCCCTATTCCTATAATAAGTTTAACAGAGCCACCACTAAATCAGAACTCACCAACACCCACACCCACAAGCAACTGATCATCTACACTTATGATAAGATTTCCCCCTCTGTTTTCACGCTAGTCGTTACTGAAAATATTGAAGAACAATGGGTCCTGGTTTGAGCCCTTCAAGGTAATACAGGCAAGAGGCACAACAAGGAGTACCAGTTCTATCTTTATTGTAAGATTACATTACCAGGTCTTGCAAGACTGAAAATATTTCTCCCTTCCTTTCCTTTTGTTCTCCAGAAAACTAGGGAGGGTCCCTTCTTGTCCCTCCTCCTTCTGTGGGCGGAGATATCTTTTACACTCTCGTTTTACAATCTACAACTCTGCCTCCTGTCTTTCAAGGTTGTTCTCACATCCATTACACCGCAACTGAAATCCAATTTGATACTTCCCTATTTAAGGAACCACCAATAAGCAACCTTGTAGTACGATCTCTGAGCTAGCTATATTATTCACTTACATACATGCCATCTAGCTCACACTTAACTACTAGTTAACCAACTTGTCACAGAGTTATTTATAGGGATTAGTTGCACTCAGAAGTACTCTGATTACTACAGAGGCTTTCCTATACATTTTCCTATGTAGGCTGTCTACAACCAGAGCCACTGATCTGAACTCAGCAATGGATTCCTTTTAGTATAGTGTATTACTGAACAATAATAAAAATACATTTGTTTGATGACTGGTGTAATATACACCAGTAATATTTCTATCATTTAGCAACCTTTTTACAAAGTTCCGCTAAGTATAATTTTTTATATATTTGGTGTTTCTGCTAAAATCACTGTAAATTCAAGTACAGATGGTGAAAGACACTGCAACTAAGGCCCAGAAGAAGCAAGCAGGCTACTTCTGCTGACTGCCGGTTGCCAGCAGTTTGGCAGTTTTGATTTTCACCGGCTGAAGGTTGACTCAGCCTTCCATTTTTCCAAGATTGGTAAAATGGGGGCACAGATTGTTGGGAGCAATACGCTGACTCTGTAAACGGCTTAGACAGGTCTGTAAAACACCATGAAGCAGTATTTAAGTCTTAAGTGCTATTACTATCTTGGAGCTTGCGACCTAGAGGAAGGGGGCTCAAAATGGAGTAATTAAAAATATTCCAAACTTGCCCAATTGCCTTTCCCACAAAAATGGACTGGAACATTTTTGTTTCTATTTATTAAATTTCTATGTTGCCAATTTCACTCAGACTCTGGGTGGTTTTAAAACAACATAACAGAATATAAACGCATCACTAAAAGCATTTTTCTTTGCAGTCCATTTTTAACTTGAGCTTAGCTAGCTTGTCCCATCAGACCAAATTTGGTTCTATTCCGTTCTGTTTTTTGAGGAATTACGTTACTGGTAAATAGAGTCCTGAACCTCTTTATATAATTTGTTTTCTTCATTCTGTTTGACTGGAAACAATAAAATAGAGTAGTAGTAAAAGTTTGAAAATAAATTGAGAAACTCAATGCCTGCTAAAATAATGTTAAATTTACATTTAAAATATAAGAAGTTAAACTCAGATAAAATTCAGAGCTAGGAGAAGAAAACAACAGCTGGAAAGTATCCTTTTTTCTCTCAATGTCTCCTGTCCAGATGAAAGAAAACAGTTGAAAGCAAGTAAGTACTCTGATTGGTTGTATGCTGCACTCTTCCCTTTCAATAACCTCCACCCCCACCCCAAATGGAAGAGTTGTTTGGTAACTGAGCAAGTGGATTTCAGATGAACAAAGCTAATCTTCAAATCAGGACTTTCCTTTAGAATTATTTTATTAGCCTGTTTTTCTAATGTATTATTCTTTCATTTGCTATTTTCATAAAATTCATATCCCGTCAAACACGGATTTTCAGCTGACTGGCTACGAGAGAAGAGCCTTCTCTGCCATGGCTCCTGCCCTCTGGAACATCTTACCCATGGGGTGACATTGGCTCCCACCCTCCTGATGTTTCAAAAGAGCCTGAAGACCTGGCTGTGCCAGAAGGTTTGGGGACCCAATGGGGAAGCTTCATACTGGAGGTGGTTGATTAATTAAAACCTAATCCCACCTTCCCACCCCTTATGTGCCTGGCTCCCATCTTTCCCATCTGGTTTTAACGGTTCGTAATTGTTGATGATTTTTATCTACTGTGTGCCATGACTGTTCATTTTAATGTCTTTTCTATTTTAATACTTTAGGTTATAAGCCACCCAGAGTCACTTGATATGAGATGGGCAACAAATGAAATTTCTAAATAGAATTTAAAAATTAGAATAATAAATTAAAATAATAGAATAAAATAAAGAATCCCAGTCTTCCAGTAGAAATTCATCGCAGACTACAATGCACTTAGTCTTCTCTCTTCTCTCCACAAGAATCCAAAGCTCAAAGTCACTCAATTTTTCACAGCCGTCTAAATTTGGTTCACCTCAATTTTAATTAACAATTCCAATGCTTTTACCACTGGTTCTATATATTCTTAATAATGTAGTGTTGGGGAAATTAGAATAAAGTTATTTAATAAGTTTTACTACAGTATTTGCCACCACTTCAGATTTTATTGCATGAATTGTATTGCTTTTCAGGACAGGAGAATACATTTTCTATTCAACCCAAACCATGTTTTGCACACTTTTTTGGAAGAAATATTTTCCTTAATTATCATTAGGATGCAATTTCATGGTAGACAGATATAAACACAATGGTTATGCCCAATGAATTTTAACTTTGTTGTGCAATTTCTGCTATTCCATGATTTCTCTCTATTACCCAGAGTATTTAACTACTCTTTACACTTACTATTGATAGGTGTTTTTGAATGGTTATCAATTTTAATATTGTTATCCACTCAAACTGTTGAAGTGTACAATGCTATAAATCTACCAAATAAATATTGCAAAAAAACCTGAAGGACCAGATTTCTGTCTAACAATACTGTTTATATTAAATTAAGATTTCTGCCTCACATCTAGCTTCAACTAATTGAGATTGCTCTATAGTTGTTGTATCTCAGTCCCAGGCTTCTATGAAAATTGGAAGTGCTCCTTACCGAGCTTGGAATCATCCATGAAGAGATACTTTTGTCTTCCTGTGAGAGAAAAGCACATAGCAAAGACAAAATGGATCTGGCCCATTTTCTTTTTAAAAGTCCATTTGATACAGGAAAACCTGAAAATCTTCATCTAATTCGTTTAGATTTCCATTTTTTCTGGGCTTTGATAATCTATGCTCTATTTAGACTGATAGGATGGATTTGATTGACATATTGTATGAAGTTTAAGCAGTTTTTTTTATAACTTTCCTGCTTGAATCCTTTAAGATAGGATTTATCTGAATTCACTATAGCAATATAAAATGCTGTACTGTAGCTATATGTGTAGAGAGACAGTATAAAAATGAGGAGAAAGCAAATTTGAAGAAAAAATAGATATTCCTCTAACATTCAGAGTGAATGTCTGGATGAAAAGAGAGGTCTGCAGCCAGCACCTAAAGGGTATTATGGTAGATTCCTTTTAGATTTTAGAGGGAAATGCTTAGAATATGTATAGAAAAGGCACAAAAGATTGCACTGCAGTGCTAGACACATGCAACAGACTTCCCCTGATGATCCTGATCTCAGTAACTATCTTTAACAGCGAAGGCAATCCATCAAATATCCTAGTCCCAAATTGTTCAGGACTTTATATATGATATGTCAAACCTTGGACCCTGTTCAGTAATAAACTGTTACCAGTGTAGAAGTTTCAATAGAGATGTAGTAAATATATTAGAAAACTGGCTGCAGCATTTTATACTAGTTGAAGGTTTGGAACTAGAGTAAGGGTAGCCTCACAGAGCACAATGCAGTACATGTAATCCTCAACTTACGACAACTGGGACTGGACTCTTGAGCAAAGTGGTTAAGTGAGAGGCCCACACACTTGCTTTGTTCAATGACCATAATTCTGGCATTCCTTGTTGCAGCTGTCAAGCCATCTCCCAGGTTATTAAGCAGATGGAGCAAAGGAGCTGCCTGCAAAATTCTGCTCTCTGTGCATGGAAGGAAACTAATCTGGTGGGCTTCAGAAAGAGATTTTCAGGATATGAGCTGTTTCTCCACCCTGTCAAAAGAGCTTGACTCTCCTCTGTCCAGAAGAGAACTGTTTCAGTGAGCTTCAAGAACAGAATTCAAAGATTTTTGGAATCTGACTTTTTCATGCCACTGGAGGAGTTCATCTTCCCTCAATAGGAAGCTCTTTCAACCAACTCCCAGAGAGAGAGAGAGAGAGTCCTCTCGGCAGGCAACAACACTGGCTTTCCTACTGACTTTCTGGGAAGCCAGCAGCGAAGATTGCAAATGGAGATTACATGATTGTAGGATGCTTGGCAACTAGTTATGGGATTATGTGACTGGGGTGCAGCATGATCACTGGAAGTGCTTTACCCTTTCTGAAACCCATCGTAACTTCAAATGGTCACCAAATGATCAGTCGTAACTTCTATATGTAAGGTGACCAGTACATGAACAATCAAACTCAGGCTGGTTATAAGCAGCTCTCCTGGTCACAAAATAATCTAAACATCCAGTATGTGTGATGAGCTGAGCTCCACCAAATTCCATACTTGTTCCTTCTGAGAATGCATCACTGCTGAGAACAAGCAGACTCCCAGTTCTCCTATTTGTTGATCACTCAACAACTAAGTCTTGTCAGGATTCAATCTCAGTTTATTGGCCCTCATCTATCCCATCACTGCATCTAGAAGACATTAATTCAGAACACGAATAATTTATTTTGATCATGGCATTATGGAGAAATTGAGCTATTGTGATACCTGTCCTCAAAAATTTTGTTGATCCCCAATTTGCAGTTTTGCAGGCACTATTATTTCATCAAAGGCTTTGTTCAAATGTGATGAGGTTAAAGAACTGAAGGAGAAGGGGAAAAAATCTTTTAAAATGCAGATGCATACAATTTCCTAGAATCAATAAAGGGGGGAAGTGTTGTGGGGGGGTTCCTATCTGGATAAGTGTGATGCAAATCTCTACCACAAAATTACTTTAGATGCTTTGTTTGATGTCTCTGTGGAATAGATGAAAAGCCTAAGCATAGTGTACAGGATCTAGTTACTGTCCACTCCCTAGGCATGCAGGGAAGAAGGATAAATACTTAAATTTCTATGCCACAACTAAAAAGGCAAAACATAATATAATGATGCCTGATAGATCAAAGCTTGAGAATACAAATTGAACCGTGCTGCATAGGAGCAGAAGAAATTGATGTCTCATCTCACCCATCCCTCAACTTTATTTCTTTTATAAGGGATATGCCTAGATCTGGTAGCACCCAGTAATTCAAGTTAACTAGAGGTAGTACGTGGTTACAGAGATTTTATGTCATACAAAATAACTCAAACACTTTGCTGAGCAGAAAACTCACTGGGTGGCCTTGGGAAGTTTTAGTACAACCTCCCTCATTTAAACACAAAGTTAAATGCTGCTTAAAGCTCTTCCAGGAAGAAGAGGCTTCTCTTGTCACTGAAATTTAAGGGGAAAGTCTGTACTTGTACAATATTTCTGAGGGAAAATGTTGCCAGCACCAACTTTATATTATATTTTATACCAATATAGACATTTAATAGACTATATCTTAAAGGCATTCCCCTCCACTAATTTCAGAGGCATTCATGTGCTTAGCATATATTGTGTATCTATATTATCTACAATGAATCATGAGGCAGGAATTTTGTTTGCATAAAATTGTTCACTGACATACTTGAAGAAAAGATTATAAATTCTGTTAATCCTATGTAACTGATACACTTAATTTTTACCATTCAGCATAATAGGATAGAATTACCAAAAATTACACCAAAACAGCAACACCCCACCCTCCAAACTAGTTACTGCCTACCAACAGCTTCATTGTGGAATACTGTCTTCCAACTAAACCTTGTACAGTATATAGCTCTTGTGTTTTGCACATTGTCTAAAATTTGCCAGAGTGTTTTAGAGAGTACTACTATATTAAATCAAATGGGCATGTTAACGTTTCAAGTTATTTCTTGTCCATTTCCTATATTCTATATAAAATCACACAGCATCATTAGAAGCCAGGTGGCATATAAATTTAATAAGTAATTAACATAAAACTAAAAATCAATACTGGGCTTTCTTACAAAATTGGTTAGCATACTGTGTTGGAGGGAAAAAACGTGAAGTGCCTTGACATTCTTTTTTGAATCTAATTTCCTTGAAAGTCCAAAACAGGCATGGTAGTCTTCCATGTAAATGGAATTTAATAGAAACAGAAATAAATTTTTGACTTTTACAATTCATACTTCCTTTCAAATACTTTGGAAAGTACAAAAAGAATTGACATTTGGAAGCTGTTCCTCCTTCTCCATGTATTAATCCTCCACCATCTCAACTAACCTCTTGAGGAAAGATCCTCATTCTCAAACACTCTTTCCCTGTAGGCTTCAATCTTGCACAATTTTTTCTTTATTAACTGTAGATATCCCAACATCCTTAAATAGTAAATTTAAGAAATTAGCATACAAGTGAAGACATAAGTAGATGGACAAAACTGATTTATGGCATTTTCTTAACCTTTCTAACATTTTAGATATAGCTCGACTACATTTATTTCATATTTCATCTGCCCTAGATCTCTCCTCTCCCCCATGCCTTGAGATAGTTTAGTGTCCTTCCCTAGTCTGTAATGAGCTTAAATACCGTACCCACACACTTTGTTAGGCAACAAAGTTTATTTCCAGATTATTGCATCTATCTTTGTAATTGAAGTATATAATACTGCATTAGGCAAAGTCTTCTAAATGTGGTCTATTCAGACATAAGATTGTAATTTTTTCCCCATTCCACTATTTCAGAATCTGTGATCCCACATTCCATTCTACTTAGGAGAATCCAAGGGGCAAAGCAAAGGGAATGGACACTTTGCATGGAAACAGTTCGGACAGCAGAGTGATAATAATTGCAGAAGACTTTTATGATAGATTTTTAAATGCACTGTGCTACTCTGAGGTGATGGAATGAGAGCTATTACATTATTTATCTCGGTATGGGGTCAACACAGGACACAGTAATGAGAGTATCAAAATGCTTCTTCACTTACAGGAAACTATCAATTGATAACCTTGAGCAAGTATATAACCTACCTTAAAGAATTGCCAGAACTGGCATACCCCTGAAGAATAATTCTAAGATGTTTTACTGGTATATTCCAATGTTTTAAAATGCTTGGATTCTGCTGAGTGTCACATATATGGCTTCTAATTAATTTGCTGAATCAAAACAATTTTCATCACGATAATCATTCAGAGTTTGATAGCACATATCCTAAATCTTCTTGAAGCTGACAAAGAAGTGTAATGATTACACTGTCTGGCACTGCCCCAGTACCTGTTGTACAAAGTCCACTAATTAGCAACAGAAAAGAATTTGTCCTTGGATTTAGTACCAAAATTGATTTTTAAAATTTTATTAATATTCCTCAGACTTCCATTTTGCTGACTGTTATTTCCTTTGAATATGATCTGTTTTGTCAAAAGTATATGCTTCTCTGAAAAATTTATTCCAAAGCTTTTGTAGAAGAAACTAAGCTTTTGCACTGGCACTATGTTAAACCTAACATAGTGATAACTTGGCAAAAGATATTTAAAGTACAGAATGAACATTGTATTTTCAATGTACTGAAAATTTGCTCCAGTGCTGAATTCCATTACTCCTCCACGCCCTAAAAGAACCTTTCCCATAACCTACTTCCCCTATCAGCTACTTTTGGCTTTTCAGTAAACATACAGATGAGACCATCTAGAGATGCAAATTAAGAGGCCTACTGGGTATAGAACATGAAAGATTCTGTAATGTTCTTCGATCTTCTTATTTTCCTTGAGTATTCTTTAATCAGCAGCAATCACTTCAAGACCAAATTTAGGTTATAATAAGGTTGTGAACAACTGGACCTTGAAAGCTGAATCCAGAACAAAATCTACCTGCAATGAATTGTATAATAAAGTTACCGTATCAGAATCTGTGTCAGAGAAAACAGATACATAAAGCTGTTGCACAAATTATGAGAGATTTAAAGAAATAAACCACTCAGTATTAAATGTGTTGCGACTGATAAGCGCATCTACCTGTCCCCACCTGGTGCTTACATTCTATGCATTCCCCAGAAACGTCTTCTGTGATTGTTGATAAGGGGTCTTTTTTTCCCCTCAGAGAAGACTACTAACAAAAACAAAAACATGTTTTATATAAAAACATATTTTTATAAGGCTGGAACGAATATAGCACCGTGGCTAGACCATGCTATGGACTGGGAAATCCCTGGCTCAAATCTACCGTAATTTCTGCCATGAGCTTATTAAGCAAACTGCTCTCTTATTGCATCTGTAATATGAAGGATCATATTGATTTCTCTATCAAACGCTTGATCCTCTATTTACCCCAGACAACATTGTAACTGAATCCAGAAGTGGTAGTTTGTAACCTTGGAGAGTCACAGGTTTTTTCATCCCTACTTTACAGGATTCCCGTAAAAATTAATGCATATTAAATGATTTGAAGTTTGTTCCTTGAAGTTTGAATGTGCCATATAAAATGTACTTTAATTTTTTATCATGTTAGAGACACTATATAACAAGTTTATGGGACCATGAGAAAGGTATTAAAATGTTGTTCACTTAAGCTAAAAACAAATGGATGTAACTATAGAAAGCATTCAACAATATTGAATTTTTACTTTATTCAGCAATATCCCTTGTTAACTTATGTCTGTGTTTTATGGTTTTTAAAATGTGTTTATATTTGTACACCACCCAGCCACATTTTGTGAGATGGGCAGTTATATAAACAAACAAAATGAAAGCAGAAGATCTTCATTACATGCTGCAGAAACATAGCAAACATAGCAAACCTTCAATGAATAGTCTTGTTCTATTTCTATAGAGACCACAAGTGCTATAAATTTTAAAGATTGATAGACATGCTATATCAATCCCATCAATTTTAGTGAAACATTTATAGCCATAACATCTGATGTAGGAGTATGCATAAAATGAACCATGCACTTTATTCTGAACAGGCAGTGGCTCAACGGAAGCACCATGTTTTGGCCAAAGAAAATCAAGAGAAGAACAAGTGGGCAAACCTGGTGCGCTTCATCCCTTAACAGCCCTCCACAGATGTGTACTAGTCTACTGGCTGATCTTTACAGCACATTCCACTCCCTTATCTCCACTTATCTGTTGCCCAGCTCAACCACCTCTTCCCTCACTTCCCTTGTACTTCTTTCCCCACTGCTGCCATCAAGCATCCAGCCAACCTCCCTAATATTGTGTATCTTCCTTCTACATCTTAGAATCACAGAATCAGGGCTAGAAGGGTCTTTGAAGGTCTTCTAGTCCTATCCCCTACCAAGGCAGAAGAGTCCTTATTCCATTCTGGACTGTCTGTTTTTTTCTTGAAAACCTCCAATGGTGGAGCATCCATAATCCTGCGAAGCAAGCTGTTCCCTTCATTAACTGTTTTCACTGTCAGTAAATTTCTCCTTAGTTTCAGGTTGGATTTCCTTCTGATGAGTTTCCACCCACTGCTTCTTCTCCTGCCCTCAGGAGCTTTGGAGAACAATTCAACCTGTTCTCTGTGACAGCCCTTTATGTATTGGATTGGAAAGCAGCTATCATGTCACCCTTAAGCCTTCTCTTTGTTAGGCTAAACATATTTAATTCCCTTAGTCATTCATCATACAGTTTAGTCTCCTGATCCCTTATCATATTTGTTAGTCTTGCCTTCAGAAATTGTGGGTGCCCCACTGTTGGAGGCTTTTAAGGAGAGACTGGACAACCAACTATCAGAAATAGTATAGGTCTTCTGAGAGAACAGAAGGTTGGACTAGATGATTTCCAAGGTCCCTTCCAACTCTATTACTGTCTTCTCTGAACTCTTTCCCTGCACTTCTTTCCTAGGCATTCAAATGTACACAGATCACCTGCCTGATTTATGCATGGAACTAGCTGCAGTCAGTTTTCATATGGCCCTTGGAAGAAATATACTTTGGAAGTTTGGACAGGAATGTTCTCATGTGGCAGCAAGCTTATATATGCTCTGAATTATAAGCAACCATTTCATTCACATCAAATTTCCACTTTATTAATAAACTTGAGACAGTATCTCTCTAGTAAATTCTTAATTAAACCAGTATTTAAAAAATTATCTCATACAAACATATGCATATGCTAAACTCTTCCCTAAGTTGATTAGCTAGCTAGTTATAGGACTATATTTTGATAAGCTCTGAATAAATTATCACATTATACTGTACTTCTAACATCAAGTAGTTTTCCTTTTTTGGAAGAATATGCTCACCATTAAGAAGAACAACTAATTCAGATACTATGAATAGACCTACAATATTTATGTGAAGATAACCAATCTTTTCTCCAGGAAGTACAAAGTGAAAAAATAATCTAATTTACTGTATTTTCAGTGAATCAAAGATGACGCTCATGGTACATTATTTGGAGAAGCAATTTAGGATTCTACATGGGGCTGCCCATGAAGAGCACTTGGAGACTTCAACTGGTACAGAATGCAGCTGCGCGAGTGATCAAGGGTGTGCCTCGGTACACCCGTATAACACTGATCCTCTGTGAGCTGCATTGGTTGCCAGTGGTCTTCCGGGTGCAATTCAAGGTGCTAGTAACAACTTTTAAAGCCC
>JANHGC010000352.1:151725-166212 GCA_027560395.1 Boaedon fuliginosus | reverse complement strand
TAGATCCAGGATACTTAATTTAATCCATTGGACACAAAAAGTTCTAAATGCTAAAATGTCTGGCTAAAGCATGGCTAAAATGTCTGTGGAGATTCTCAGTCATCCAAGTCCTAGTTGTAGATAGACTACTCAATGCAGTGTTTCCTAGCCTTGTGAAGCAGAAGTTATTGGAAGGATAGATAGCAACAAAGTATCTTCAAATGGGGAAAGTATAAGGTTGTTAATTGCAAGAGGAACTGCAAAATAATTTTGCCAAGGGGAGAAGAGCTATTCAGAATCCTCGACTGCATTCCATTGCCTTCCTCCTATGGATTCTTTCATTCTCCTCCCAACAGTCAGCATTCCAAGGCCAATGAGCACACTTAATCCTCTTTGAGATATTTGGAGGGAAGAGGGAGGGAGTCCCCTATGGTTTTGTTGTTTGGTTATAGAATAGTAGTACTTAAGATCCAGAACTCTTGAAATAAAGGGCTGTATGTTCTTGTCAACAACAGGCTCTTAAAATAACATTTATCCCCTTGCAAACTAGCGAAAGATGTCTTTTGATGGAATAAATCAGTATTTTTAAGCCAAATAAGTCTTTTAGCTAAAGTTGACATGGGTGAACTGCCAGGTCACTTTCTGAACTATACATACCATTGTATGATTTTTTTCAAAGGTCAACAGCAGTGGGGGAAGAATTCTAGGAGATGGGAAGCCAGATATTATTTTAACAGAATAACAGAGTTGGAAGGGACCCTGGAGGTCTTCTAGTCCTGCTCAAGCAGGAGACCTATACCATTTTAGGCAAGTGGTTGTCCAATCTCTTCTTAAAAATCACCAATGATGGAGCACCCACAACTTCTGAAGGCAAGCCATTCCACTAATTAATTGTTCTAACACTGAAAGGAAATTTCTCCTTCGTTCCAAGTTGGTCCCCTTCTTGGTAACTTTCCATCCATTGCTTCTTGTTCTGTCTACAGGTGCTCTGGAGAATAGGTGGACCCCCTCTTCTTTGTGGCAGCCCCTTAGATATTGGAATGTGGCTATCATCTAGTCCTTTCTTTTCATTAAACCCGAGTCCTGCAACTGTTTTGCCTATGTTTAGCTTCAGCCCCCTAATTTCCTTTATTGCTTTTCGTGCACTCTTCTAGACTAGAGCCTCAATATTTTTTTTTATATCATGGTGACCAAATGTGGATACAATATTCCAAGTATGATCTTACTAAAACATTCGAAAATGTACTAACGTGTCACATGATGTTGACTCTATTCCTTTGTTAATGCAGACTAGGATTGCATTGGTTTTTTTGGAAGCTACAACACGCTGCTGACTCATAGATTGTCCACTAGGACCTTAAATGTATTTTATTTTATTTTAATGTAATTAATTTTGAGACTTATTGATAAGGCCAAAAAGGCTGTCAATAAAGAAATTCATTCATACACAGTACAGTATATCTAGTGTATTTTATTTGCTTTCTTCACATGTATTTTTTTCACTTTATTGATTCTTACCTTTAAAATATAGCCCATCCAGAACTATCTTGAAGTCCAGTGGCTCTAAATACAAATAAATAAACAAATAAAGCAATTTGTTTGGTTGGCTGGTTGGGTTTAGATTGATTAAACACAAAAGCAAACAAATAAGCAATGAAGCATGGGATACTATCAGTATGTATAATCTTAGAAATTTCAATAGTGCATTATGTTGGGAAACACATAAGAAATTTCAATCCTAATAGAAAACAAATGCAATATAAACATGACAAATATGTTTGGAATGTAATTCTTCAAAACTATAACTTATTCAAAGGAAGAGACTCAGCAGACATTGAGGAAGTATTGTGTAGTACATAAAGGAAGCATATGCCTGAACAGAAATTCATTAATCAGAGCATGAAAATCCTATAGAGAATACTTAGATAAGAATAAAAGGAAAAAGAAACAAAAGTGATATAGTCACAGGAGTTTATCATATATTATCTGGATAAGCAGAAGATATGGAAACAGTTTTTCCTGTCAATGGTCAGACTTTCAAAATGGCAGTTGATAGTGACAATGGAAGATCTTACAAAGATTTTTTCCCTGCTCATGTGGAAATCTAACTCTGATATCTTCTGAAAATCTAACTGCAAAACAACAGAGGTCTAAAATATTCCTGTTCTCTCCTGCTGATGACTTTATTTGTCAGAAAATAAAAGAAGAAACAAGGGGCCTTCTATCCTGATCAACAGGAAGAATTGATTAAAGAAGTAAAGGTAACTAGAATCTTGAAGGAAGTGATCACAATATCCTTTCATTTATGATATCAAAGGAATAAGAGCTATAAAGGAGTCCGACTTGTATACTGGACTTTCCAAAGAGCAGATTTTTATTAACTAAAATGAAAAATGGGTCAGATCCAATAGCTTAAAATCCTGAAGAAGAAAAGTGCTGGAAAATCCTAAATTATGCTAAATTATATACTGAAGACACAACTACAATTCGTATTACCAGGAAAAATGTGACACATTTTTGTAATGTTAACCCATTGGTTCTGATTCTACATTTTTTGGCAATAAAAGGTAATTCAACATCTATATGGAGGAATGATAAACAGTGGTTATATTTAATAAGAAGTACCATATATACTTGAGTATAAGCTGAGTTTTTCAGCACCCAAAATGTGCTGAAAAAGTCACCTTTGGCTTATACTCAAGTCAGAGTTAGTGCTTTATTGTTTTCCTTTGAAATATCTGCAAGATCCCTGGTTTTCAAGGCTGCTGAGGCTCAGCTTTTGGGGTGAGTCTGTTCAATCAGCTGATCAGTGGGCCATTTGAGCAGCAGGGAAGGGAAGGCTGCCTCCTAGATCTGCCCCTGCAAACTCTCCTCTGGAGGAGGACTTGCTGAAAGAAGCCCAGCTGAAGTTTCCTTGTGCTGTTTCAGAGAGTCCTCCTCTAGAGGAGAGTTTGCAGGGGCTGATCCAGCTGCAAATGACAGCAAAGGTAAATTTCCCTGTACTGTTTCAGAGAGTCCTCCTCAAGAGGAGAGTTTGATAGAGGTATTCTAGTCCAGCCCTATGCTCAAGCAGGAAACCCTCCTGCATTTCAGACAAATGGTTGTCTAATCTTTTCTTAAAAACTCCAGTGTTGGAGCACCTACAACTTCTGAAGCATTGGGAGGGGTGGAGGTGACTTTCAGACATTTTAGCTAAAAGTCTCTGTTCCTTTGCAGGTGATCCTGCTGAGAAAGGTTGATGTTTGGATGTCACAAGTTTGCTTGCCTATTCTAGGTGAAGAGAAATGCAACAGTAAAGGTTGAAGCCTAGAAGTGTTTATGTGCAGAGTATTTCCAAGTAAAGTTAGGAAAATTCTCTCTTCTGAATATCTGGAAACCTGATGCTATGTATGAGAACTGGGATCTGAGCAGATGAGGCATCTTGCTTTATAATAATAGGGCAATGAATAGGATAGGATAGGATAGGATAGGATAGGATAGGATAGGATAGGATAGGATAGGATAGGATTGGATTGGATTGGATTGGATTGGATTGGATTGGATTGGATTCTTTATTGGCCAAGTGTGATTGGACACACAAGGAACTTGTCTTTGGTGTGTATGCTCTCAATGTACATAAGAATAAAAATAAAAATGAAATGAAATAAATTCATCAAGAATCATCCACCCTTCTCTACCTATATTCTTAAACTGACATATCTCTTCCAGCTACTTCTATGGTTAAAATTTTAAAAACAAAAATTTTACAAGTAAAGTTATGAATTTGTTCAATTCTAATTTTAATTTTAAAATTAATAATACCAGCATTCTCTGCTTACTTGCTTCCACTATTCCTGCCTCTTCCACTTTCTTGATCATGTTTTTCCTATTACCCAGTATCAGACCAATTTATTTTCTCTAATCACTGAAATAGAAATGTATCAGCAGTTATAAATTGTAATAATTTTTAAGCTTTCTCTCCCCTCTTTATAAGTTTTTAATTATATATTGGTTTAAAATTGAATCTATGTAGGGGGGGATAATGAGATAATGAGAATAAGAATTTTTAGATACTAAGAAGATAAACTTACTGAATATGAATTGGGTTAAAAATTATACCCCAAGAAATTAGGGAACATAGATTTTATTGAATGGAATATATATAAAATGATAAACTAGAATAACAAAGTACGAGCTCCATCATGTAGAAGAACGATGTTTTTTTTTTATAATGTTTATGCTTATTTTTAAAACCAATAAAAATCTTTTTTTTTAAAGAAATGTATCAGCAGTAGAATTGTGCAAAGTATTTGAAAAACATGCTTTACCTCTTATTTAGTTAATAAAAACAGTTTATAATTCGAAAGTAAGGCAATCTTGCAAAGTGGCTTGGTCCTGTTTATTGTAAGCTCATTATTATATTTGGTTTCACCTTAGGAGTTTGAAATATTAGAAATTAATTAAATGTGTTTATGCCTGTATAGAGGTTGAATGTTGTTATTATTCTGTATTTCAGTCTTTGTTTAGAGCCTCATTACCACATCCTAAAGCTGATTGTGACTTTGCACAATACGAAATAGACATATTAATTCCTGGCATTGATTTATTTATGGATTACTATAGAGCTGATATTGCAACAGTTATTGCAAATCTCAGCTTTGTTCTGCATGAATTGCATTGCAGAAGGCAAAATCTAATAGTAAGTATTATAAAGGATATAGTAATTATTTTATTTTTTCACTCTTAATTACATAGGAACAAACAGTCAATGCATACAATGATGTATCTTTTTAGTTATATAACTGATCCTATGGTTGCTTGCTTAGATAAACACACTTACTAAATAAATTTACAATAAGGTTGCATGTATAGACATAAATAATAAAATTCATAAAATTTTGTCATATAAGGATATATTTGGTCTAATATCACTCCGACTTTTTGGCAGAATTTTTTTTTCAGCTTTGACTTACAACAGATTAAACTTGAGGTCTGCTGCCTACAAAGCATTTTTCTTACCACCAAGATGCTGTACTGGCATTAAATATTATTTCAATTGATGTCTCTTCTCTACATCTTTGAAAATTCTGATGAGCTTTGCACATTAACGATTATTCATGCCTTGCTGAATAATCTGCATAGGTCCATTATTCATGTGTTGGATTGCATATTGTTTTGAACTGTGCCACAAAAGTTGAAGAAAGTTATATGTACATGTAAATAAATACATTGTTGTCCTTTTTTTTTGCAGATTTTGCCATTGTTCACATTATATCAGTACTTTGTGTCAGAAATTTGTCGGAATGAAATTAAGTGTATTGAAGGAAGGATTCTAAAGGTAAACGTACCAAAAATATTTTATTAAAAATAATTTAATGCAACTTGGTTATTCTGCATTTCATGGGGCCATTCAATTGTCAAAATAGAAAACAGGTTGCTAAAGCCAAGCAATCCCCTTGTTATATGTTCTTTTTAAACACTGTTTAATTTTTATTTTTCCCTTTTTGAAGAGTTCCAACAGAAACTTCTATATTCACAGTGAGTGATGAAGAAAACAATTCTCAGGACTTTCATTCAACTTTTGGATCTGATGATTTCTTGCGAGAACTACATTGCTACATTTCAGGAACAGATACTCAAACTTTCCTACTTATCTTATTACTTCACTTTGACTTGTTTCTGTATTTACAAATATCTGTCTACATAAATATACAATCGTGAAAAAGAAAGTACACCCTGTTTGAGTTCTATCATTTTATGTATCAGGACATAGTAAAAATCACCTGGTCCTTAGCAGTTCTTAAAAGTAGGTAAATACAACCTCAGATGAATACACAGGACATTTTATACCATGTCATCATTTATTTTACAAAAAGAAAGGCAAAATGGAAATCCATGTGTGAAAAAAATAGTACACCTTATGGCTCAACAGCTTTTAGAACCATCTTTAGCAGCAATAACCTGAAGTAATCGTTTTCTACAAGACTTTATTAGTCTCTCACATCATTGTGGAGAAATTTTGGCCCATTCTTCTTTACAACATTGCTTCAGTTCATTGAGGTTTGTGGACATTTGCTCATGCACAGCTTTCTTGAGATCCTGCCACAGCATTTCAATGGGGCTGAGGGTTGGACTTTGGTCATTGATTCTTTCTTTTTTCAGCCATTTTGTAGTAAATTGTTTGTGTGCTTGGGATCATTGTCCTATTGCATGATCCAATGTCAGTCAAGCTTTAGCTACTGGACAAATGGCCTCACATTTGACTCAAGAATATTTTGGTATACAGAAGAGGTCATGGTCGACTCAATGACTGCAAAGTGCCCAAGGCCTGGGCCATCAAAACAAGCCCAAATTATCATCTGTCCACCACTGTGCTTGACAGTTGGTGTATGATTATGTGTTGATATGCTGTGTTTGGGTTTTGCCAAACCAAACTGTACATTATGGCCAAATGTCTCCACTTTGGTCTTGTCAAAGGATTATTCCAGAATCTTGTGATTTGTTCAGATGTAACTTTGCAAACCCAAGCCTTCTGCCATATTCCTTTTAGAAAGAAGAGGCTTTCTCCTAGCAACCCTTCCAAAGAAAACATATTGTTCAATATGTTTCTAATTGTACTGTCATGAATGTTAACATTTAACATGCTAACTGAGGCCTGTAGAGTCTGAGATGTAATTTTGGATTTTTTGCAGTTTTTGCAATTTTTTTGAGCATTTCATGGTCTGACCTTGGGGTGAATTTGCTGGGAAAATTGACAGCTCTATAGGGTTTCCTGCTTGAGCTGTGAATTGGACTAGAAGACCTCTAGTCTAGATGTTTTTGATTTTGATTGTTTTGTGCAGACTAAATGGAGGGATCATGTTGCTTTGTTTATTTGTTGAACTTTAGTGTGTACCATCTGCATGAATTTTCAGACTCTATTATTTTAGCTTGTTTGTGGAATGTTGCTGGCAGATAACCAATACAGAATTGTACACTGTGCATTCATGCATTAGTAAGAGAAAAGACTGCAAGCTGAAAAATGTATTATTTACTATTGTTGCTATTCATAAATGGTGCTGAATTTTTCCTGGGCTAGAACAGTTATTTATACAATTAAACTGGAAAAGATATGTTTCTCTTTTTGATTAGCTACTACCTGGCTGTGGCAAGAAAATATTTTTTTTCTTTTATGTGCATACTCCTATATTGCCTATTTTGTAATACAGAAACTACATGAGTTTTGACAAAATTTATAGTGATGAAGTTGTAGGATATTGTCAGAGCTATAAGGTAGAGCTAAAATTTACACCTTGTTTTCAGTGTGGAGCTCATCCATATGAAATCTGAATAATCATCACATTTTAAATTGTAGGGGATTGCAGGGACTTATTTATAAAGTAGTGCTGTTCTCCAGCAAACAGTTTTATGCCATTGCATTATGCATAACTGAACCTGTAAAATTTGCTTTGAATTATTTGCAATAGTGGGGTAGCATTTCACATTTCTTTAATAACTTGAGAATAACAACATAGCATGATAATATCACTAGCACTAACACTAGAACGTAGACTAATATACCGCTCCACAGTGCTTTACCACACTCTCTGAATGGTTTACAAATGTCAGCATATTGTCTCCAACCATCTGGGCCCTCATTTTAATCACCTCAGAAGGATGGAAGGCTGAGTTAACCTTCAGCTGCTTAGTATCAAACTCCTGGCTGTGGGCAGAGTTAGCCTGCAATACTGCATTCTTAACCACTGTGCCTCCATGGCTCGTTGAAATACTTATTACAAGTAGTTCTATTCCATCATGGTTTTGTTTTAGAAATTATCTATGAGAAGAAGCTAATTGTTTTAAGACCAATTCCACAGCTAAGATAATTAATTATACAGTATTGGCTCTCTATGCCCAGGGAAGTTTCTATAGTTTAAGAAATCGCATCCAGTGTTGCAGACATACATATATAGCATATGAATATTAATTAGTTATTCTTTTTATTCTTAGATAAAAGTACTTACAGATTTGGGATTTTTCTCTGATGCCTTTCATGAACTCTGTATTATTAATCGTGGCGATAAAATTCCTTGGAAATTCCCTTCCATATACAAACGTACTACAAAAGTTTGGGTAAAGACATTTATTTTATTTTATTAGCCTAAAATCAAGAAAATAGACTCCCTTGCATTTAGTTGCTAGGATACTTTGCCTCTGAAGGGCTTATAGCTCTTGGCTTATTTTTTATCTTTTTCATTTTTAATGAAATAAAAGATTGTTTTCTTCCCTTTCTGAGATTATTAGCAACCTATTATCTACCATACAAATAATCATTTGAAAATTTAAAATCCTCACATAGCAAAAAGAAACAATATAGGTACAGAAGGGTGAATTTATTTATTTGATGCATTTGAACTGAGGTAAAGCTATATTTTGTCAGTGTTGTTACTTTAGTTTTCCATTATTCTTACTGTATAATTATATAGTAATTATATTATTATTCTTTACTAAATTTAGACCTGTCCAGCTTTTGATTCATCACAAACCCTTTTGACAAGTGGAAATCTACAGGTAAGAAAGTGTTATACTTTATATACTTTATAATTTACATGTTCTAAGAGGAGACCATACTCTTAGTCTGAGAATGCGATATAAACACTAACCAGTTTGGAAGTAGATTTCCTCAAAATGTAAGGTCAATTGTAATTTACATCTAAACATCTAAATCTACTTCTTCCCCCATAGAATCTAGTTCTTCTTACAACTGAAGACCTTCCTCAAAACAGAAATGATATTTTCTGTAATGCTGCAATTTGGCATCAGTAAGATAGCGCTTAATACTGAGAGTGACATTGTCCTTGTCTTGTCTGGATAGACTTATTGTTTCTGTAGCGAACTCATACTAATTCTGTCATTTTGTGTTGGTCATATGTGTTTCTTTACACGGTACTAGCAACTTGTAACTCAAAATTTTTCTATGTAAATTGTAAAATAAGAAACCTTGCATTATTGCAGATGTATTTCAGGTAACTCATGCATTATCTTACATGAATAATCTAGTATTTCACAAGACATATTTCACATGTTACTGTTTTGTGCTAAAATGCAATTTGTTGCAGTTAAATAAGTTCAGTATAATTTCAGTTGGGAAATTTTAACTCCTTTTTAACAACTGTCTATATACAATTAGAATATCTAGAAACTTAATACATCATAAATGGTATCTACTGTTGATAGGCATATGTAAAATTGTTAAATAGTAATTTGGAACTATTTGAACAACCACACACAGAATGTATTTCTAAATCTTTTGCGTAATCCAACTGGGAAATTGGACTCCCACAGGACTACATGTGCCAATTTATATGAATTACCTAGAATATAGAATGGTTTACTCGTCAAATTGCAGATTATAACAGCTAGGAAAATGGGGTAATATTGAAGAGGCAAAAATTACAATTCAAAATTATCTTGTCAGACTTGAATCCAACAGGAAAATGTCCAGCTGTGTTAGATCTCACATCTGGGTAAGAGAAATCAAGTGCATAGCTGTAGGATAGAATAGCTTAGTTGCAATGAGTGATAGAAAGATCTAGGATTATTCTGATATGAAGAAGTTGGAACAGGCTGGAAAAGAGCTTTCAAATAATTAATTCTCTTCTTCATTCTATCTCACTCACTCATCATATTTATATTGCCACTGATCTCATAAGACAAGATTTTAGGCAGCGTACAATAAAAAACAAGCCATAAAGTAAGCAATATTAAAAACATTCTGCAATTTTTAAAAAATCATCAATATTTACTATTAAGAGTCTTTAAGAAAATTTGATATTAAAAACAATGCAGCAATCTCACTAGTCCATTATTACCTTTAAGATTCCCAAGCCTATTGACATATCGGTAATCATATTTTAAGACAGTTTTGGAAGGATGACAGGGGTGGTGCCAGCCTTAGTTTGGGCAGCTGCTGGGTCAGAAAAGACTCCCAGGTCTCCCCAGATGTAGCTCCTTTGCAGATGACCCCTGCAGCATATCTCGTCTGCCAGCCCTAATGGAACAAGTAGATGTATTTAGGCAGAGACAGTTTCTCAACTCAGAAATAAACTGGCAACAAATGCAGTTCACGGAGCAGAGATTTACAGAAATGCTTGAGATACTCGGACCACACGTTTTCTGAATAGTTTTTATCTCAGAGCTATCATAGTACTTAATAATGAACTTAAGGACCATCATTAGCGGGCTGTTGGATAGTACTACTTGGTCTGTTGCGCAGATGTGTTTAGGGGAATTCAGTGGGGGCGTGTCTTAAAGATTGTTATGGGTGTGGCTGTTGGGTCTGGTTTTTGGGTGTCTGAATTTCGTTGTATGTGTATACTGTATATATGTACAATGACAATAAATATTATTATTATATGCTCGGGCATATTAGTTTGCATAACAATATTTAATAATTGCCATAAATATCTTTAAAAAAGGAGATGGACTGTTCTTTATTGAAACTGAAAGCAAGGCAAAGATTAATATACTGAAATTTGAAAAGAAGGAATATTTAGACAGAATTTCTTGACAATAAAAACTTTTAAGCAATGAAATCTCATTGTTAGTGGTTTTAAAATGGGCTGCAAGGCCACTTAGCAGATGTGCTCAGTGAATTCCTCCACTAAAAAGGGTTGGAGCAGATGGCCTATAAGATTCCTTTTAATTCATAATCTTAACATTATTTTAAGTCAAAACTGATACGAACAGTTATATTTGTGATTCCTCAGCATAAATGAGTTTGGTTGAGTTCATGTAAGTTCATATTTAAAATGGAAGAAGTAGATATGTAAGGAAGATGGAGATCACATGAAATGTTTCTTTCCATATGTCTTTGCTAGATTTTAATTTAGTCTCAAAGAAAGTTATTTTCTTTTACTTAATAATAAATATTATTTGCATATTCTTTAAAAGAAAATTATTTGTCTTAATATTGTTTTTTATTTACAAGGTTTTGGAAGAAGTATTTAACAGGCCTATACATCCAACATGGACAGTTGCATGTGAACCAAAAATCATGGATAATTTTATGTTAGCTAAAATGCATTTTATTATTAGTGTATCGGCAACATTATATTGTGTTCCTGAAAAAGTAACGAAAACAGCATATTCTACTGACTCTGAAGTATTAAGAAAAGCAGGAAGAAATACTGATGCACTCATGAAAGGTATTGCTAAGAAAAACTAAAAGTTTTATTTTAACTGTATGGTACATGAAGCTTAAAATATTTTGAAAAAGGTTGTGTTTTCTTAACATGTCCCAGAAAGTGCTTCCCCCTCCTACTGGACCATCTTGATTTTTTTTGAAGATGTTTCACTTTTCATCTAAGAAGCTTTTTCAGTTCTAACTAATCGGTGGGGAATGGAAAGGATTTATACTCTGTGCAGTCAGCCAGTCATTAACATCTGAGGGTCCTTGAGACCTCCTGGGGGTTAATCTGTGTCCTCAGGGTTACCTGAATCAGAGTGCAAATGAGTCTTGGGACTGCTGAAAGGGCTGCATTGTAAACAGGAGCTAAGTAATTTCCTATTCTCCATGGAAGGCCATGATGGTCTCGGTGGAGAATGGGCTCCGCCCCTATCGTTAGGCAAGACAAACAAAAAGGGATGGAGCTCCCCTTCGAATCCCCAGTCTGTTATTGCCGCGTTCGCAGCAAGACGTGCTTCTGCTTCACAGCCTTTCTTCTACTGTTTTTTCTCGAGGGCCAGCCTGAATTTCACAGGTGTTTTTTTTCCTTTGGAGCCTATTTACCCGACGAGTTGCGGTTTGGGGGTCGTGTCCTGCGGTGCTCTCCCTCTGCCCCTTCACCCAGGCCCCCTCGACACGAGCCTCTCTTCGCTGCAGTTCCCAGTGCAGGGAGAGGCCGTGTCTCGCATTTACCCTCCTGGCATCGTCGTACATCACTTACTGGCACCCCGTGTGGTCAGCGGGTGGCAGAAGCAGCCGTGTCCTGCGATACCTCCCTGCCTGCTGTTTTGGCGGCCGACCTACCCGTGTTTTTTGGACAAGGGTTATTTAGCAGTGGTGGTTGTTTCTTCGGCTCTCTTCAGATCTGCGCACAGCTCCGCACCGACCCTTCCTTCGTACCCAAGATAAATTCCATATTCCACAGGGCAGTGGAGGTTACCCTCCCTTTCTTTTACCCTGCTCCTTCCTCGGCTGAGGAACACAGACTGAATGCCCTAGATGCTCGAAGGGCATTCCTCTTCTATCTTGATCATACGGCCCCTTTCCGTAGATCTGAGGCTCTCGTCATTCTTTATCATCCCAGGAAACTAGGGCAAAGGGCATCTTCTTCTACCATCTCTCGTTGGCTCCGGGAGTCCATCGTGGAAGCATACAAGACCCAGGACCTCGTTCCCCCAACCGGTATAGTGGCCCACTCCACTAGGGCGCCTCCACTTTGGCGGCCTTCAGGGCTTTCCCTTCCCTAGAGCAAGTCTGTAGGGCCGCGACCTGAAGTGTTCCTCACACCTTCATCTGCCACTATAAGGTGGATTCCTATGCCTCGGGTGATTTGGTCTTTGGCAGGGGGGGTCCTTCAATCAGCCTCATGTGCTCCTCGGTCTTCCCACCCATAGTTTTGGCTAGGGTATCTCGCCCATTCTCCACCGAGACCATCATGGCCTTCCATGGGAGAATGGTAGGTTGGTCATTTACCGTGAACCGACATTCTCAGTGGAGCCATGATGGTCTCAGTGCCCCGCCCTTCTCGACCTCGGCTTCCTGCCTCTGCCCTCTCCGCTCAGAGCGCCTCTTCATCTCCCAGTTGCTCTCCGCGGGTTTCTTTCATCATTCTAATTCCTTGGTCTTGCATATTATAAATTGGTGGAGTTTTCCCAGTTTTATTTTTTAGGTTTTCCTTGCCTACTTATACTTGGCTACTTACGAACTGGGGATTCGAAGGGGAGCCCCATCCCTTTTCGTTTGTCTTGCCTAGTGATAGGGGCGGAGCCCATTCTCCACCGAGACCATCATGGCTCCACCAAGAATGTCGGTTCATGGTAAGTGACCAACCTACCATTCCTCCCCCTCTATTGAGAGATGGGCTGTTCAGTTTGGGGGAAATAAAACAACCACTACACAAATGCATGGCACAAAACAGGAGAACCAATGCACCAGGACAGGATTAAACAATTCTTCTGCACTTGAAAGAAAAGGGCCCCTCCAAGGTCACATTCTGGATAGGGAGGACCACTGGTTTGAAAAAGGAGTTAGGGAAGCTATCTGTGTTTGAATTGACAAGCTGTCTCTCAACAGAGGGGTAGGGATAGGATACCCCAACTTAGCTCCTGTTTACAATGCAGTTCTTTCAGCAGTCCAAAGAGAATTCCACCCTCGCCATGCCTGTCATGCAGCCCCTTGTACCCTTGTACACCCTCCCTGACCTGCATCCCATCTCTTGCACACCCTCATAATGGTACATCTCACACACTTCCTTGCATCCTTGCGCATGTGTTGAATTCTTGACATTATACATGAGAATAGTAAATATACTTGAGAATACCAGAGAAATAATTCATTTGTAATCACCTTTTCGCTATTTTAAGAATTACATTGTTGTGAGTGCTTTCATTGGAATTGATCATATATGTTATTTTTACAAAGGTTATATATTACCTCCAGCATTTACAAGTGGAAAACGAGAATCTGTCATGATTGTAGAACTTGAAAAGAACAGAGATACATTAAATGCTTCTATTCTGAAGGTAATTATATCTATATCTATCTCTATCTCTATCTCTATCTCTATCTCTATCTGTCTGTCTGTCTGTCTGTCTGTCTGTCTGTCTATCTATCTCTATATCTATCTATCTTAAATGAATATTCACAGTCAGCATTAATAAAATATTTTATTTTTTGAAAGCAATTTATTTTATATATTTTCTGTACAAGAAAATATGTTTTGTATTGAGGTCCAGGAATTTGAGCACAAGGGTCTATGAAGAGGAGATGAGTTACAAGTAATAGTAAACAATAAAAATATTGTTATGAAGTATGATATAAGTTGCTGAACTAGGCTGAAGATTGGAATAAATGTCATCCTAGACCAGATTCAGGGAGGACAGACATAGAAATAGTGGGAGATTTCAATTACCTTAACTCTATTGAAAAATCAACTTGGCCAAGACTGTAAAATCCCCAATTTTCTCTCATTGGTCTTGTTGATTATTTCATTTTCCACAAGATTGAAGGAGAATTAGCCTTCTTAGATCTGGTACTAATAGAGAGGGATGAAGAATTAAACAATGATAACTCTGTGAGGAAATGATCATGTCATCTTGAGTTTCAAACTACCGTATATACTCGCGTATAAACCAAGTTTTTCAGCCCCCAAAATAAGCTGAAAAAGTCAGCCTCGGTTTATACTCGGGTCAGAGCAAAAAAAAATTTTTTATTTTTTTTTACATTTTGAGCCCTCCCACCCAACTATAGGGTATATTTACCTATATTCGCTCTATTTTCAGCATCGGGTCTGCCGCTCATCAGCTGTTTTTGCCCCCTAGAGG
>JANHGC010000352.1:117246-129480 GCA_027560395.1 Boaedon fuliginosus | reverse complement strand
CCTACTATCCCAACCAGCATGTTTATTTATTTATTTATTTATTTATTTATTTGGATTTATTCCCCGCCTCATTTCCCCGTCAAGGGGAACTCGAGGCGGCTATTATACCCCACCTTTATTATCTTTATAAATAACTCAAGGTGTTGAAAATATATTCAACATGCCTATAGTGTCCCTGTACTGTACATGATGCATGGTCCACATTATTTTTCTATTACAGGTAAAATTGATTAAAAGAAAAATTACAAGCAAGCAAGCAACTAAGAAAAAAAAAGCTATTCAAGCATGGTGCCAGATTTCTCAGGAGATTTGGGGCTTAAGCCTTCTCCAGTTGCCATAAGTGTCATCTGAATCCTTTTTAAATTAATGGGTCAAAGACCTGAGAGTAGTTGACTATTTGATATCATTTTGGTCATTGACATATGATCCAGTAGAAGTTGTCTGTTGGATGGGCAATCAAATAAACATAAAGCTATATGCAGTGATGGGCTGCAAATTTTTTAACAACAGCTTCTCTGCATGGGTAGGCGTGGCTGGTTGGTCATGTGACTGGGTGGGTGACATCACTCATCACACCCAGCCCCGCTTTGCAGCCACTTGCCTCAAAGGCAAAGGTAGAATTCAGCCAGTTGGGGCTAATCCAACCACTCGCTGGCCCCGCCTCCACCTGGTTTTGAGGCTGTTTTTTGGGCATTTTCAGGGCATTTTTGGCTGTTTTTCAAGCCATTTTCAGGGCATTTTTTGGGCCACTTTCAGGCCATTTTGGGCTGTTTTCAAACCATTTTTCAGGTTGTTTATGGACCAAAAAACAGCCTGAAAATGGCCTGGGAAATGGCCTGAAAACAGCTCAAAAATGAGCAGGGGTGGGGCCAGGCAGTGGTGGGATTTGCTAGTTCGCTGAACTGTGCAGAATCTTACCTACCAGTTTGTTTGAACCAGGTCGAACCGGCAGCAGCCCACCTCTGGTTATGTGCACATTTCCTTTAATTTTTAATATATTACTATATATGGATCAGAAGGATAACAAATATATATAGATCATGTTGTGATTGTTATTAAACATGCAATTTCAACAATAATATTAATCAAGTATTTCTCCTTTGTGCAGGTTTTGTTCATTTTTGCTTATAATACAAAACCTGTCAAAATTATCAATATCAATTCTTTCAATTCAGCCAACATATACTGTGGTTATTTGTGGATACCACTCAACAGGTAATTGAATTGGTTTTGTTTCTTGTTCGTTTTATTTCATACAAAATGTGTGCCTTGTTGATATTTTGTGGTCAAGGTTAACAAGCATAGTCAAAACAGCCATTTATCAATGTTCAAAAGCAGTAACAAAATCAAATAACCTATGCTGGGCAGGAGCACATATGTGGCACATTCTCCATGGGTTGTAATTTCTGTTTCTCCCCCAGCTACATTTTCAGTGCCCCAAGGCATGTTATCTGATAATCAAGGGTGACTTTAAGGGTGGGATGAGAGGAAAGTGGGAATTAAGTACTTTATCTACAGAATACTAATTATTAGCTTTTGGATTTCAGCCAATGCATATTGAAGAAACATCTGTGGTGTTACATTGGGGAATTTAGAAGTAATGAATAAGTAAATTAGTCTGGAGATCAGATGTCAGAAGTTGACATTTATCAAATAAGAAATGAGAAAGTACTGGTAGCATTTATAAAACCAGGATCATTTATCAGCAGAAAGTCTACTGAATAAATAATTCAAGCAGAAGAGAAATACTCATATTTTTAATATTAAACATAATCTAAATTGTCAGAAAACTATAGGATGACATAATTTACACTTAAGACTACATATACTAAAGAAAACCTCTCAATAATAATACCAAAAATTCTAGTATATTTTTCCTAATTTGTGCTATAGATGCTTCCAATTTACATTTAGAGAAAAAGCTACTGTAGAATATGAGAACTCTGAGGACATGGAAGTTTTAAATGGCCATCAAATGTAGTATTTATGTGATACATCAGCACTGTGGAAGTTGTTTTTTCTATACATTAAATATTTCAGTTACACAGTTGAAGCAGATGTTTCCACAGAATTAACATGTTAACAGGAAAGAAGCAATTTGAGAAAGGCTTGTTGGTGTAGTTCTGTTTAAGTTGTTTTAGTGAGATAAACTGTTAGTTCTTGCCTATGCAGAGATATCTCTGTCCATGTTACATTCTTATTAGAACACTCTAGCATATGTAGCAAAAATAGTTTACCGCAGTCTTTATGTGCTTTGGGTTCCATTATGTTCAACTTGTAAGCAGTAATTTGGTTCAAGATCCAATCTGAGTCGATTGCTGGAGCAAAGGTTTGTTCTTCCATGCATTTGGGTCATGCTGGAGCCCACCATCTAGCCGCCTCGAGTTCCCCTTGACCGAGGAGAGAGGCGGGGTATAAATCTAATAAAATAAATAAATAAATAAATAAACTTCTCTCTCTCTTCACTAGAACCAGTAATTTGGTTCTACTATAGTTCTGAAATATATCTTCTGTTGAGATACTGATCTATCCTTGCCTACATATTTTGCTGTTCTGTTATGTCACTTTTCTGCGTCTGTCCCTTGCTGCACTCTCCTCACCAGCTGATTACAATCATTCTGACTTCTATGTGATGGCTTTTTCGTCTCCATTTTCTTGTTCTATACATACAGTATTTCCTCTTGAATTTCTCCTTCCTCTCTTCCTCCTTCTCCGACTTTTCTATGAATTATTTTTTATATTCTAGAATATTAGCTTTTCCATTCCACATCATTGTCTGTAATTAATATTTTCATACCATGTCTATCAGGCTGCAACCATAATTGAATTCTCTTGCAGAACCATTATCATAAGTAATGTTTAAAAGTCTTCTCTCCTACTTTAAATGGCAGCAACAAAAATCATTCAAGGTGACAGCTTACTCATACATGTACAATATCACTATAATTCTATTGTATAGCATTCGTATTATATTCTTTTAGAGTAATTGCTGTACGTGAAAAATTGGCTGATTTGAAGCAACAACTTGAAATGTTAATACAGTCACAGATGACTGAACAGACTGAACAGATTGAAATACAGAAAGGTTTACCTTCCAAAGGACTTGGAACTCATACAGCAAAGGTGCTATTGGACAAAAACACAAAGGTATCTAAACAATTATCAGAATCCATTATCAGAAATTATCAGAAATAATAGATGGATACCTATCTTTATAACATATAAAGACAGGGTCTCTTATTGTTAGAACTGTTCTTGATTTGAATGTTCCTTTTTAAAGCAAAACTTATGAAAAAAGCAACAGTATCTCACTGAAGGTTAAGGAATTTCTTGTACTAAAAGTGTGTTTGAAATGTGTGCTTGAAATTTTATATGTCTTTTTCTATTAACAGAGGAAGATCACATTTTATGTTGTGTTTTAATGTTATTTTTCAATGGATAAATTTTATTTTACATCTATGTAACAGATTGGTAATAGTACTATATAGTGTTTATATTATTCTGCATTTTTAGAATTACTGCTATATTTTGATTCCCCCACAAATACTGATTTTATTGTTGAATATTGAACAAGCCTTACTTAAGAACAATTGACAAAATTTCTGCAAAGTTCTTCCTCACTGATCCTTCAAGAGTTCTTTGAGAAAGTCAGCAACCAGATACATCATAAGGAGCCTAGTAGTAGCTTTTCTAGCTAACATTTTATTAAAACACACCTTTCATGATCTGTAACTCACTTCATCAGATGCATAGAGCAGCTAGATTGATATAAGATTTAAATTGGGATGAGATGAAGAGTGGATAGGGGAGGGAAAGACAGCTTTGTTACTCAAATGCAAGTTACATATGACTCAAGCTACAAATAAATCTCTGCTTTAACAGTATCATCATGTTACTGTCTCAATTTCAAAAGCACCTTTGAGTGAGAGATTGCTGAATTCACATACTTCAATAAGTTTAAGGCCATCTTAAAAGATCTCCATAAACTTTGTGGGATATTTAACCCATTTTCAGAATATTATATACTGTATATTGGGGAAGTTGTTATGAGGAGAACTAACTTAGTTGCAAAGGTACTATTTCTTCTTTTTCAAAGGCAATGTAACCTACAAAGCCATGTCAGGATTTTTGCAATCTTACACTTTTTATTAACAATATACATTATATACAGGTAGTTGTTGGTTAGCGACCAAAGTTGGACTTGACAATTCCCTTGGTATAAATTTAATAAACATAAACAAAAATACTGCAGTCACTAAATGGAAAATCACATGTCCATGGCAGGCTTATGATGTTACTTCACATTCAGTCATTAAGTCATTAAGTGAATCACCACAGTCACTAATCATGTCATCAGATGACCATGACTTACAATTTTACTTCCATGCAACTCTGCTTGTTGCAACCAGTTGGGGAGCATGCAAATGATAACCATCTGATTGACGGATGTAGTAATTCACCATCATGAATTTCAAACAATAAATGAGGAAGGCAGTAAGTGAGAATTGTCTATGCTGGTTAGTACATAGCATAAACTATAATAATATAGCTGTAATTGTGGTTGCTTGCTTCTGCATAGCAAAGCTGAGGTGGTGTTTATCTGTAGTTTTGATAGTTTCAGATACTTGCAGCTTTTCTCAAGCAACTATTCTCATGGTCCAGGCAAGTCTCTAGGGGTAAAATGGACACATATTCCATCTTTTTATATTTTCAGATAGCTGCCACTTGTTTCATTGTCTTTACATTGCAAAGGAAGTTCTAGGGAGATGTATTCTGAACAGGATTGATAACAGTGTTTAGATATCTTCGTAATGAAGAAAATGTTATGGGTTGCATTCTAGTCTATCTGAACTTTGTGGAGCATTTTAGAAGGCAGATCCATGTCCATTATATTACAGTAATCTAAGATGGAAATTATAATCATGAATCTTTAATTCTTAAAGGAAGGGAGAACTCATATATACATTCAGATGCTAAAAAATATTGGAGCAACTTGCTTATTTGTATATCTAAGCATAAGAGTATTAACTAATTCCGGAGGTTTAAGGAAGGACAGTCCTATTTTTCACCAAGCACCATTAATGTATCTCTCTATATATTTGTCCATGCATGCCATTGGATCTAGAGGCTCAAGATCTCAAGATGACTGTGGGTCAGTGGTGAGATGCAAAAATTTTCCCTACCAGTTCTGTGGGTGGTGCTTGGTGGGTGGCGCTTGGTGGGTTATGTGACTGAGTGAGCATGGCCAACTCAACATCACTCACAGCAAGGTGGGGGGGGCACCTTGTTGTGAGTGACAAGTTGGCCATGCCCACTCAGTCACATGACCGATGCTGTAGAGACAGGTAGGTTGATTTCCACCTCCCCCCCACCCTTGGGCTGACATACATGCACACATCTCACAGAAGCAGCCCCCTCTTTTTTGGCGTGAGAAGCTTCTTGCACTGAAAAAGAGGCTGCTGCTGGAGGGACTCACCCACCCAAAGAAGAAGGTCCCGAGCCCAAAGTCCTGACAAAGATGTGTGCACGTGTGTTTTTTCTGCTCCGAGAGAGCTGTTTCTCTCTGCATTCAAGGTGGGTGGCTGCTTCTTCTCTCGAATCTCTCTCCTTCTTGGAGCACAGCAACCATGCAGAGATGTCACAGCTCCAGGACCAGGACCTTTGAGGAGATGCCGCGTCGTTGGGATCTCGCGAAATGAAAGACCAGCAATGAGAGAAGGGCTCGAAGGGCTGGAAGAAACAGATGATTGCTGACCTGACGGTGGGGGGCATGTCCGCATGCGCATTTTCCCCTGCTCAGAGACGAAGATAACCTGTAGGAAATGGTTTATGCTGGAGAAATGCTGAGGGAGGGAGAGCAAAAACGCTTCTCTTCACTACCACCAATTTGGAACCTAAGGAAAACCCAGTTTTAGTTTTCTGAAGAACTCCAAAGAGATCTGTTTAAGGATCTCTTAACACTAGCCCCAGCCCAGCCCGGCCTGACCCAGTGGGAGAAGCTATGGGAAAGGCCCAGCCTCCCGCACTGTCCGAGCCTCTCCATCCTTCCAGCCACGTAGAAGTACCTGGGAAGCCATGAAAGCCACTGCTTCTTCCTAGGCAGCGGTGGCTGCCTGGCAGCCCCCGTGGCCCCCCCCCCCCCCCCCCCCGCCACAACCATATAGAAGCCCCCCAATCCCTGCACTGGGCGGTGACGGGAGGCAGTGGCTGCAAGCTTCTCTTCGCTCCAAAAGGGTTCTGAAGTGAGTCCCATGATTCGAGGTGAATAGTGAGTGGGCGGGGTGGCTCGAGCGAGTGGTAACCCAGTGGGCGGGGGTGTGACTGAGCTGTTTTTTAGCTCAGCTGAGGCGTGGCAGAGCTCTGCAGCACCAGGCAGCTGAGCTTAAAAACAAGGGAATTATTTAGCTATTTAGGGCACTAAATAGCTAAATAATTCCCTTGTTTTTAAATTAATAAATAATAATTCCCTTGTTTTTTAAGGAAGGCAGGGGCAGGTGGGCAGGCCCAACCAGGGGTGATATTTGCCAATTCGGTGAACCCCGGCAAATTACCACCACCGGTTCCTGTGAACTGGGCTGAACTGGCTGAAGATCACCCCTGCTGTGGGTGGCTTACATTTCAAAAGTAGTAACAATAAAATGAAAAAGAAAAAAAGAACCTGTACTTCTGGAAAAAGACAAATTCAATAAACCAGAACAAAAAATCAATATATCTAGATAATAACTTAATCCAATTTTGAGGGGGGGAAAACAGGTTTTCAGAAATTTTTGGATGGGTGTAAGGTGAAGACATATATATATCCAAGAGGATGCAATTCCAGGTGGCAAGTGATGCAGCAGGTACAATTCCTAAATCCTGATAAATGACATTGAGTGGCTCTGGACCATATATATAAAAGATCAGCATCAGCACAGTCAATTAGAAAATTTCATCATGATCTTTTACTGATAATCTGCAAAGTATTGTCAGACCAATTGCTGGTTGATGAATGTTAAAGAAAAGTACATTTATTTTCAAAGGAGAAGACATTTATCATGTGACAGATTTTCTTCAATATCTACTGGGATATGATTAATGAGGCATGTGTTGGCATTTTATCTGATGGGTGCTGTGAGAGCACAGACAACAGTTTTCTATTTTATTATTAAAATACCCGTTTTTGAATGGATGACAAATATTTCAGGTGGTAATATAAATATAGTCAATTTAAATATCAGTATTATTTTAACAAAGTTAATTTAAATGACAGTGGAATATTCAAGTATTTTAACACTGAAAATAATGTGATTATGAAATTATTATATGGGTGCAAATATTTGGGTTGGGTTATTACATCAGGAATAGTGAATTTTCATTGTTGAACTATAGAAGCTATTAATATTGTACAAAGACTAATCTTAGAAAATTGATTTTTCATTATATTGACAAATTTACAGCTGTCTTAGGAACAATTCCATTTCTATGTGTACCATATATTGTATTGTTCTAGTATTGTAGATTTATTTTAGATGAAGGTTATACTAAGAACCTAGCAGTCAAGTCTGCCAGATTTGAATATGTTTGTATTTGAATTAATGAAGTGAGTATTTTTCTTATTCTTTCAATGTTAATGAAAGACTAAGAGATTAGTGTGCTTTTTTGCTCAATCAGGGTTAAGGCTTATTACTATATTAGATTTAGATACTCAGAAACTAAATACAAACATAGTTTATTGCAAACATGGAGAACGGGAGTTATAGATTAGGGTTAGGGTTAGGGTTCTTACAAGATGGATTTCTTAAAAATAATCTATTTACTTGTTTTCAGCAGACAAAATGAAATTATACCTAAAGTATAATTATCAGGGAATTTGGGGTAATTGCTTTTAATGAAGTAGTTATGGATGCATAATTGAAGAATATAACATAAGAAATTTTTTTAAAAAATAAGCATCCTAGTTTTCTCATTCTCACTAGACTGATAGTAAAATCAGACTGTGCTCATTTCAGTATATTAAAAACTGTAGTATTTGGAATTATCTTTGAGGAGGGGAAGGGATGGCCAAAATCTATGCTACTGAGCATATTATGTCATAATGACTAGATGCACTAATATTCAGGCATGCTGATGTGTACTTGCATCATGTTATACACTCATACACATCATATACTCACCTAGATATACAGGCACAAACTCTTTCTCTTCGTTTTCTGTGTACTATAGTAGATTTAAACCTTCTCTCTTTGCATTATAATATAATTTGGTGCCTCCTGCTGCTGGTTTCAGTGGGAGACATGTAATTTAAACTGGGAAGAAATATATAAAGTTATTTCCATATTGAGATTTTATTTCCAAACACCTTTTACATAACAGACTCGGATGTTGCATAAAAGCTGTTATGCTCTCTATGTTATTTTTCTTAGCACATTTCATGGCAACAGGAGGAGAGATGGGGAAAATAACACACACAGGGGTGAAATAAAGAAAATCCAAGGAGATGGATGCAACAATGGGATGACATAGAAAACTAACTTCCAGTGTGACGTCAGAGCAAATGGCAGGAGGGAAATAGACAGCTCTTTCCCCTTGAAGCCGATCCAGAGCCGTGCGGCAGAACTTGGCCGTTATCTTCCCCGTAGAGGAAGCTAAACTAGAGGGGATTGTCCAGCGCACGCGGAGAAAGCACAATCTCTGCGGGCCGTGGAGGCAGAGGACCCCCCAGGGTGCCGGCCCGTGGAGGGGAAGGCCATCGGGCCCGACCAAGCAGCTCTGACACAGCACGAAGGAGGAAGCAGAGAGAACGGTAACAGTGTTGAACTAAAAAGAAAGTCAAACTCCGGAAAAAAGTGATTGTAACCCAGGAGAGAGGAAAAGGAGGTGCGTTTAAGGGGGCGAGGCGGCATACAAGAAAGAGAGCAATATATATGGAGCACTAGAGAGAAGGGAAAGACAAACATATTCGCGCGATCGGAGGTTGCTTTTTTCCCCCCCTATTGAATAAGCCAGGAGAGGAGAAATCGAGGGTGTTTGGTGTTTGAAAAATTTTTTTTAACAACAAATTGATCGAGGGAAGAGTGTGCGCATTGAAATTAAGTGGAGAAAAGAGGGACACTTGAGTGGAAAAGATTACTGTCGGGGCGAAGTGTAAGCGTATCGGAAAAGACGACCGAAAGAGAGCGGGGGCAGGGAAATGCTAACGTGGCGGTTGGAAAGCGGTTGAAAGCAGCTGGAAAGTAGCGAAAGAGGTGTTGTGGACTGAGTAAAAGGTGCCGGAATAAAGCTGATATCGGTGATTGAAGTGCAAAAAGGGTGGAAACAGCCTGAAGGTCTGGAGAGCGGAGCGGGATCCATTGGAAGAGAGAGAGGTGAGAGGAGCGCTCCCGAAAAGCACATGCAGAAAAGTTTGCAGTGAAGAAAGTCTCGAGCGGAACGGACAGGAAGGAGACGAACGGCAACTGGAGAACTGCGAGGCGTGGTGGAGTGCGGAGGTGACTGAAAGTGATCGGACGTGGACGGAGCAAAGGTGGAAACAGGCTGGACGGACTAGAGAAGCGGAAAAGAAATGTGTGGTGACGGCGGTGACGGAGGTGACGGAGAACAGGACGAGAGTGGAAGAAAACTGGAGAGGGAGTGATAGAAGGAAAGAAAGAGACAGTATAGAAAGAGAAAGTAAGAGAAGAAGGTAGGGGAAGTGAGGCAAGAGAGGCAAGAGAGAGAGAAGGAGAGCAGAAAAGTGAGAAGAAAGATAAAGTAAGTAGGAGAAAGGAGGGGGAAGTGAGGAAAGGGAGAGGAGAAAGAAGAAAGAGGAGGAGGTGAAAGGAGAAAGGTAGAAGGTAGAAGGTGGAAGAGGGTGAAAGAAAGGAAAAGAGAGAAACAGATAAAAAAGATAAAAAAAGAGGCGGCAAACAGCTGTGTGAGAGAAAGAGGGGGGAAATAGAAAGCCTAGATAGATAAGGGGAAAGTGGAGATCTCCAAAAATAAAGATACAAGGGCGACACACAGTGGGGAAAATGGGAACTACACTGAAGTGAATTTGAAAAGGGAACAGTAGAGGAGCTAAGGGATATAAAGAAATCAGAATAATCTGTACACCTTCATAAATATCTAACGAATAAGACATCTTTAATTGTGAAGAGTAAGATTCGTGAATTGTTAAAGTATCTTAAACCAGCTATATAATTATTAATAATTAACTATACCAGTAATTTAATTACAAGATAGTCCCACATAATTGAATTATAGAAATTGATTCGGAGGAATGAATTTTGAAGATTGTTGATTGCATGAGGTTAAAGAATTAATTGAATTTGGAGAAGATTTTGAAGAACATCGATTTATATCTACTATATTGTATTCCAACTTATTAATTTATTATATTAATTTATTAATCTTTATCAAAAAAGACTACACTGTGCAAATAGATTAAGAGGAACCCTAAGCAAGAAGTTTGGTTATAAACATATATAAAATTGTAAGTAAATTAAGAGAGATATATTGATAAATTAACAAGGAGATAGCAAGGGGAGGGAAAAATTGGGAGGTGAGAAGGGAAATGTCCATATCGGCAGTGACAACTACAAAAACAGGAAAGAAGACGATAGGAGTGAGTGGAAGCCCAGCGCCAAATACTTCGCACATACAAGGGCAAAGAACAATCAAAATCATGGCTGAAAGACCAACACTGCAATCAATTCAAAACGCAATTACAAATATGCAAGAATCAATGACAAGAAATATGCAAGATATGAAGATAAAAATGGAGAACATTCAAGATGAAATGAAGGGAATGGGAGAGAAAATGGGAAACTTGCAACAAACGATGGTCAAGAATGAAAAAAGACTACAATTAGTAGAAGATAAAACCGAAAAGATAGAAGGGAAAATGGAGCAAGCAGAACAACAACAGATGATTTTTAATAAGACTACAGAAGAAGAAATAATACATCTAGAAATGGACCGAGCTGCCTTCTTTCTGAGATTTCAGAATATAAGTGAGGAAAAAGAAGAAAACCTTGGTGAAATTATGGCTGAAATACTAGCAGAAATGACACAAAAAGATAAACAGGAGATGATACAAGAAATCGACGAGACATATAGAATACACACCAATTATGCGCATAGGCATAACCTACCCAAAGAGGTACATATAAGATTCTGCAGAAAGTCGACCAGGGAGGAAATTTATAGAAGAGCCAGGGAAGAAACATTTATATACAAAGGCAAAGAAATAATAGTCTTGCGACAAATTCTGAGAAGAGTCAGGGAACAGAGAATTAGATATAATTTCTTAACAACGCAATTAAGGAAGTATAAGATCCCGTATAGATGGTTGGTTCCGGAGGGCATTTCACTAACCTGGCAAGAGAAAAGGATTAAGATCGAAAACCTAAGAGAAGCACGTGACTTCCAGGAGTTACACTTTAAAACATACAATGAGCGTGAAAGCGATAATGAATTAGAAACAGAAAGTGGGAGCCAAGAAGATTTGCTAAGGGAAGGAAATGGCCCAGGTGGAGAGAGACAAAAGGATAGAGAAAGAGGAGAAACATTACAAGTTAAAGAACAGAGAGGACAAAGACAAACGAGGAATACAAACCCAAACTATAAATAAGCAGCAGATGGAAGAAGTCTCACTCTTTTCACTAAACGTCAATGGTTTGAATGCACCAAAAAAAAAAAGAAATTTGATATTAACAAAATTAAGTAAACTGGCAGCGGATATAATATGTATCCAAGAAACCCATATTAAACATCAGAGCCCAGCATTGTTTACAGCTTCCGCACAACAAAAAAAGAGGGGCATAGCAATTTATTGCAAAAAACAGTTAAATCCAAAATTAGTATTTGGAGATCTGGAAGGAAGAATTCTGATGGTAGAAATAAAAATATGTCAAAAAAAAATTCTAATTGTAGTGGTCTATGCACCAAATAGCAATCAAAAAGAATATTATGAAAGTGTACACGAAAAAATAGGGGAGGTGGGCACATATGTACGGTAGGTGATTTTAACGTGGTTGTGGATCCTAAGAAAGACTATAAAGCATCAAATCAGAAGAACAAAAATGAAACTAAGAATAATAGGAAGACGCTACCAAACACTTTCATGAAATTGGTACAGGAATTTGGAATGGGACATGTGTGAAGAGAAAGAAATAAGGCAAAAGAGGAGTTCACTTTCTATTCGGCCAGGCACCAGTCATGGTCCAGACTGGACATGATATGGTTAACAAAAGAAATAAAACTAGACATAGCAGA
>JANHGC010000352.1:8466-18695 GCA_027560395.1 Boaedon fuliginosus | reverse complement strand
GGAGCACCCACCCTCTGGAATGGTTTGCCCCTGGAGCTTTGGACAATTCCCAACCTGCGATCCTTCCGCTGTGCCCTGAAGACCTGCCTTTTCCAACGAGCAGGTCTACGATGAGCCCATCGTTAGTTTTAATAATTTGTCTAATTTGATCCCAAATTAAAATTTTTTCTCCCACTTTTAAATTATTTATTTATGAAATTTAATACGGTTTTAAAATCTTGTATTGTATTGTTGTTTTTATTGCTTGTGAGCCACCCTGAGTCCTCAGGGAGAAGGGCGGCATATTAATCCAAATAAATAAATAAATAAATAAATAAATAAATAAATAAATAAATAATCTGTTCATCTCTGCACATTCTAGTATTTTGTTAATTATCATATTCTTATTAGGTGTTGTTAACTCCTTCCATTGTTGTGCAAATACAATCCTAGCAGCTGTCAACACATGAACCATTAAATATGTGTCTTCTTTACTATATGTTTCAGGTATTATTCCCAATAAAAACATTTCAGGCTTCATCTCTCTATATTGTAATGACATTTTTTCTAACCATACTCGTATTTTCAGCCAATATTTTTTGGCCTCTTCACATGTCTACCACATATGATAGTATGATCCTGGTTCTTGGCAACACTTCCAGCATTTTGTTGATTTGTTCTTAAACATTTTCGCTAATCGCACCGGGTCAAAGTGCCATCTATAAAACATTTTATATATATTTTCTCTATATGCCATTGGTATTGCCAATGAGTAAAAACTAAGTTAACATTTGCGTGACTACAAGACACTGGTAAATATACTGTTTTTTCTAAAAAGTTATAATAAAAATAAATTAAACATTAAACATTGCTATATAACTGAAAAACTGGATATTAGAGACAACAATCTAACATCAGAGATGTGTCAAGGCTAATTAACTTGGGGGTCACTACCCAGCAAAATTTTCCATTCTGTTGTAGAGAACTTTGCAGTGTTATGTCTTATGAGGGTGTGGTTAAGAAATAGGGAGATGCAGAATGAGTCTGACCTGCCTGACAATCTAATGGACAGAAGATGAAAAGGAAGCAGGAGAGGAGGAACATATTTGACAGGTTTAACTTGCCATGGCATTCCAGGGCATAGATGTTCAATGAGGAAATCTTCCTGCATTGTAAGGCAGGGTAAGGAAGGAAGGGTTGACAAAATAAGGGCTCTTTAGAAGCTTCTAGCTGTGTAAGCAATGAAGTTGGTGTAATTATGTATGTCAGCTTTTTAAGATGGAGAGTTTGGAGACTTGCTCAAGTCAATTTGATGCTCTGGGTCTATTAAATATGGTTGACTTTATTACCCTGCTCATAAGCAAGGGAGAGGAAAGAGACGGGGAGCCCAAATGATGATACTTTAGCCATGAAGATTCATTTCTAGGTGTTTTAATCTCTTTCAAGAATGAATTTAATAAATATAATAGAAGAAAAAGTATGTTTTACACCTCTTTGATATATTCTCATTCTGCAAATAGTGTACTAAAAATGTTTACACCTTTCTTATACAGATTGTTAATTGGTCTTTTAACTCTGGTTTTGATCCAATTCTATTAAAACTACTTGGCCAGATAGCTCCATTTCTTAATTAAAACCTGCCTTAGATCTTAAAGTGGCTCCCTTTGGTAGATAATGTTCCAGATCTGGCTTCATCTCTTAAATGTTGTAGCCAAAGAACTATCTCATTTGGATTTAGCTATTTCCCTGTTGATTTAAGGTGGATAGAGTAATAGCAGAAAAATAGACATTAAGATTAACCCTACATATTATTACATTATGTGCTTTTCTTTTTTAAAAAAGTGCCAATTTACTAAGAGCAGAGTTCAAGTTTAATGAGCAGAAATAAAGAATTAGGGTATGGAATCTTTGAACTGAATAAGTAAAGCTTGTATCTTGATTTATGAATTACTTCATTAAGGTAAGATCTTTCTAAGTTGTTTGAACTTCCCAAATGCAAGTCTGAAGGGCTGACTGCCCTTTTTCTAGATAAGCCTGAAGCTGAAGTATCCATCTGATTCTCATTAGTAATGTTTTGAAATATTTCCTTTACTTTTTCATCCTTTGTGAATTATCTTACAGCCATTCTATTATTTTATCACTAAAAATTAAGAAAGATGGCCTATTTCTTACAGATAGATTGTGGGGCAAATGCAAATACCAGCTTTACAGGAAACAGCTAATAAATGATGGGGATATTAGGATACTTTATCACATTAGGCTAACTAGATGTTAGCACAGCTTACTCCAAGGAAACAGGAGATTCTTAAGCTGCATTTGCCAGCCCTCACTGTTACTATGTTACAGAAATCATAAAGCAGTATAAACTTGGACTCTCGAGCTATGTAAATATTTAATATCTACTTATTTAATTAAGAGATATATATGCCTAATATTCTGTAAACTTTGTATTCTGGGCAGTGAATGAAGATTAAAACCATAACCCTGATACCCGAGGTTAAGGCAATAAAGTACAATCTCAGAAAGACCACATCAACTGCCAAGTTTGCCTGTCTGACCCAAATGCCTGGGGGAACAGCCAGGTTTCCAAAATCTTGGGAAAGGTTAACAAGATCGGACCTTCCAGATTTCCAGAGGTGAGAATGTTGTTGTCTGGAATCTTTTAAGTTACAAAGAATTCTTAGTTTTACCCTTCCAAACGCATAGCCTCATGGTTATATTGGGGTTGCAATTCTTGATAACTAAATAAAAGAAGCAGATTTAGAAAGTTTTTGGCTCAGGTAGACTATGCTTGTAGCTAATGTCCAGATGATTTCTAGAAAAATAAATATAATGCAATACTTAGATCATTCAAAAAGAGCCTCGGTGGCGCAGTGGTTAAATGCAGCACTGCAGTCTCTGTTGACTTGTTCAGCAGGTTGGCAGATCGAATTCCACCAGGCTCAAGGTTGACTCAGCCTTCCATCCTTTCTAAGGTCGGTGAAATGAGGACCCATATTGTTTGGAGGCAATATGCTGACTCTAACTGCTTGGGGAGTGTTGTAAAGCTCTGACAAGCAGTATATAATATCTGAGTGCTATTGCTATCCATGTTGTAAGCTGCCCAGAGTCCTTCGGGAGTTAAATATAATAAATTAAATAAATAAATAAATCCACAGTGCTTTATTTCACAAGTAAATCTTTTTTTCCCATAGCAATAGCTGTAAACTTATCTGGGTGGGTATGGGGGGCAGTGTAGTGGTAGAGCGAGGGAGACAGGAAGGGTGAAACATAATAAGTAGGGAAAAAACACATTAAAGATAAAATTCCTGATCCTTTCCTTCTCAGAGTTCAGCCTCACTACTACATGTTTTATTTTTGAAAAGTGCTCAGAAATTATAACATTGTGATGTTCTGTGCTTCAAGTTTTGAAGGAAGACAGAAGATACTTGATGATAGAATAAAAATAATACTTTTGCCTTAGAGCAATCAAAACTATCAGAATCTTAAAAATGCAATGCCAGGATGATAGTTGAGCCCACCTTTTAGGAAATGAAGTATGTGGTGTTGATATGTTGGTTTATGGAATTGGGTTTGTTGACATTATACATTTTTATTGTGGTGGGGGCATATTATGTACCCGCCCCACCCCTACACTTCAGTTACATGCATTGGATGGCTATAAAAATCTTATAAATAAATGCATACATAAGTAAATTTGTCTTTTTTCAGATAGGCTATCATAATTACTGTTTTTTTTTTTTTAAAGGATAGTAAAGGGCAAGTAACCCATTCTTTGAAAGTCCTATCCAAAGTATGACTGAGTACTTGGAATAGTCATATGGATCTATTCTTGGCATGCAGGACAGTAACAGTATAGTAGAGTCTAGGACTTTTCCCAAACTCCTATTTATTAGTTTACTGAATTTAGTGGAGAAATTGCATTGGGACACAGTAAAAAGAAGGGAGAGCCTCAAATAAATGTTCTGCTGCAGGGATTTCTGCTTTAGAAAGCCTGTGGCCATGTTAGTCAAACTGGCAAGTTTCCAGTTTTCTTTCTTGCAGAAAAAATGGGTTGCCTTTCTCTGCTATCTGCAATTAAATCAGCAGTCTTTTTTTTTGGTCCTTTCATAGGTTACCCAGTAGACTGTCTAATAAAAGAGTCTGGAAATCTTATCAGATCCTACCAAAAATTATAGCCTCCTGCTAAAAACCCATGAAAACCTATTCCTTCTTCATTTTTCTAGTCCCTTTTTTAAATGTTCACTTCTATTGGCACCAATTTCTAATAAAATTTTTACATGCGTACAGAATGCTTCCTCATTTCTTTTGCCATTCAGTTATGAAACAGGTAAGTCTTACTTTATCCGTATTGTATACTATGCCAATGTCCCCACTTCTTGTGATCATCTCATAAGAATACTATATTCATTTCATAAGAAATATATTCTTGCAATGACACAGGAAGCTGAGCCAGCTTGTACATTCTTATATGTGCAGCTTCTAAAACAGCAGCATCTTGAGATGTATTGGGTTTAGAATTCTTAACCAGCATGTAATCCCCACATATTTGAAAGCTGCTGGCTTGGAGAAGGCTGCCTTAAAAATAAAAAAAACATAAAAACCTGAAAATGCTGCCAGGATGCTATTTAGTAAAATCCACTTGCACAATATCACAGTTGCATGCAAAGGAAAGCATCCTTAGGTACAGAAGGTCAGTTTGATTGTAAATAGGTCAGGAACTGCTTTGGCAGTCACTGCCAGTAGGTGGCCAGTTGAAAAGTTGGCCTCTTCTTTTCCTTTGCCGTCTTCTCTAATTGACATGAAGCATCACCGTTTTGCTGGGAGATGTTGGTTGCCCTGTGCTCTCTTCTTCAACAGCAGTCTCTTGTGTGATGTGATGTTTGCTTCTGCCTCCGTCTGATTTGCTCTGTAGCTGTCTTGCTGTCAATTGTTACATGAACTTTGCTGGGTTGCAGGGCAGAAGTCATTAAAATTCAGAGATACCTCATTAATTTGAGCTGCCTGAACTCAATAGCCTGAATGAATTTGTATTAGAAGCAAATCTCCCCAGCCACTCAAAATATTGTAAAAAATATGTTGACTTAGGAAAGCTAACTAGAATTAAGCTGAAGTTTACTTCTGTCAGACTTAGCAACATTTTTTATAGCGACCTACCTGACACCTACATAGTTTCATTTGCATAAATAGTTCTTTCTCATTTTTCAGCCTCCTAATATAACTCAGTATTTAACATTACTAGCAAAACTCGGCTAATAATAGCAATAGAGTCATTTCTGGGTAATGAAAAGGCATCCCAGAAAGCAAAATAATTCAAATTGCTTTCAGAATACTCTGAAACCTGTCTAACTTGTGCAACTTCATTGCTTAAAGAAAAATAATAGGAAATAAGAGGTCATTGAAAGTGCCTCATTTATATGATAATTACAAATAAGCAGGGGCTAACAGTTCAGGATACAAATAATTTGCTCTTACAGGATCTGTATGTTTGCTAACAGAAAGTATGTGACTATCTCTTGATGATTAGTTTCCGGGTGACAAAAAGAATGTTGTGCAAAGGAGATCCAGTTATTGTACTATATGTGGTATAGACTCGCTATTTCTTTATGAAATAGCAATTCATTAATTAATGCAAGCCCTAATTGTAAAGGAAATATTACAAATAGAAAGGGAGAAGAATGCAGCATTAAAGAAGAATGTAAACCACTTTTGTGAAAATATGTGCTGTTTTTACCAAATCAAGAAGATGGAAAAATAAGAGGGCAAAAGCCATGCTCTGAAATAATGGAGCAATACTCACAGGCAAATAGAAAGTTGACTAAAATAGAAAGTGAATAAAGAGCCTAGCTGAAAAGGAAAGGAATAGCCATACAGAATGGACAGGAAAGGACAGCAGAAAAGTGAAAAAATAATGAGAGATTCTATTGTAAGAGAAGCTTATTATTAATCCAGGCAATGATTGAGCTCAAACTAATGAAACTCTGTCCCACCTGTTGTTTTTAATCTTTCACATGTCCAACCATCACCCACCTTTTAAAAGGTTGGGGAAAATGGCATTATCATTTGAAATAGAATGCGAAACTGTAAAATCAGAAACAATCATTACGCTAACTCTTTAATGTTTGCACAGGAATTTGTCTTTTAGGCTTTGGCTTCCAGAAAATGTGTCACAGGAGTATTTCTAAAAAAAAAAAAAAGATGCATTGCTAGAAAGGTAAAAGATGCTATAGAACAGAACAACCTCAATTGAGAAGATATTAGCAAAGTCAAGAAAGAAGGCAGTTTTTAATGTATTTTAAAACCTCGGGGGGAAAAGTAGATGTGACAAGTCTGCACTAAGTTTCTACAGGCTAGGTGATATCAGAAAGAATGTCTCCATAATAGAAAATTAAGACTGGCAAATCTGAAAACTTTCACTATGTGGAGTATTTATATAGAGATAATGTGATAGTTTATATACAGTAAGAGCTATAATAGGAAAGTGGGGTTGGATGATTATCCTTGTTTGGCAATATTTATTCTTGAGGGTGTATATTTATCTCTGAATTTAATAATGTTCAAAATACAGCACATGTGTTTTATAATTTGTGTTGCTTACTTTGATGTAGTCAAAAGGGTATATGCCTCCAACTTGCCAAAAAGTACAGCTATGAGCAAAAACTTTCAAGTGTAATTTAAAATCTGTTATTTTTAAAAGTGTGTCACTGTGTAATTGAATTTTTTAAAAAATTGTACTTTAAAATTTATCATACTGTACCATACTGTGACCATTTCATCCCTGAAATTGTTTGTCTTAGGCATTCTGCTCCTTGCTCCTTTTCTCTTCTGTATCTTGAGTTCTATTAAGTGTTCTGACTAATTCTGAATTAGGAGCATGCAAACATAAAGTCTTGCTATTGGATTTAGCTGCTTCATTTCTTTATTTTATAGCTTTATTTTATCAAGAAAGATGTACATGTTACCACAATCCAATTTTGATCTGTTGGAAGGGGGAAAAGAGAAGATCAAGGTAGACAATGAATTCTAATATATTGAAAGTTGAGAAGTTTTTGAAACTAGTGGAATGAGACATGATCCTCTTTTTTAAAGAAAATCAAAACAAAGAGACCTCTATCCAAAATAATTGGGATACCACAAAAGCATATATTCGGGGATTGGTTATTAAATATACAGCAAGGAAGTATAAAGAAAAGTTACAAAATGGAACAATCTTGCAGGAAAAAGTTAAGAATTTGGAGAAGGGACTGCAAGAAGACCCGGGAAATAAAGAGAAAAAAGTAGAAAATGAATTAATAAAACACAAATTAAATTTATTGGAGCAGGAAGATATAGCACAGAAAATAAAGATGGCAAAACAAAATTTCTTTGAATGTAGATATATACTTGATAAGATCTTTTGGAAAAAAAATCTACAAATACAGCACAGGATTTTTGAGTTGTTCTTTTTAAAAACATTTAAAAAGTATGGTACAATTGCCTATCATTCCAGTGAGTTAAAAAAAGGTGGAAAGGTGCAGCTTAACAAACTATTGGAGATACTTACAGGACTTTAAATGAAGTAAAGAACTGGAGATGAAGATGAACATCATGACATGCAAAATAGATGTAATCATAAAGACGATAATCCAAATACCTGCCAAAAGAATATTAGAAAGTCTAAAGTGCAAAGAAACAGGCTGGCAAGAGAAATTTCAAGCAACAAAAGGGTATTTGTTTTGATTAAAGGGCATTTGTTTTTGATTTTGTTTTGATCATTTGATTAAATGATCCTCTGTGGATCTTTATTGAATCCAAAACTTTGGGGATAATCTTGCCCTGTTAGACATGTTATTGATATTTTCCTCTGCATTGTGACACATTTTTTTTTAATTCAGGATATGAATGTGGTTGTAGTTCCATTTCTCTTGCCTTTACCTGTTCTTTCATGTCAACAAAGAAATGTCCTCCATAGTTTATTTATATTTATTACATTGGTATTCACCTCATGTCAAGAAAACAATACAACATATATGGGGTAGGTTAAGGCTGATGGGTGGCCCAATGTGTCATATGGTGAACTTTGTGGCTAACTGGGGATTTAAATCTGGATTTCTTCAGTCCTACTCTAATTGCTGCATTGTATCAATTAATTTCTCCCTCCACTAATGGCAATACCTCCACCTGCCCATTTGGAGTGATCTTATATTGGATTGCAACATAATGCCTATCCGTGCCTCTCTTATAGAAATTATAATTACTTTCCCAAATTCCCAAAATCATCATATGTGAGCTTTCATTGTTTTGGGTTCCAGAATCAATATGCTTAGTATTGTCAGCTCTCTGACCCACACGTTGAACAACACAAGTTTTAAGATGTTTACTCCGAAAACCAGGTTTATTCATGCTGCAGATATACAGGAAACAGATTACAGCTCACACTGAGTGAAGTTAGTGTCAGGGCTGGATACATCTGGAATAACTTTATACTAACTAAATAGACACGCCCCTGGTATAATTGTTAAACATAATGTTAAAGATATACCCCAGACTTAACCATTACAGGCACAACTCAAATGCAAATATTAAAGACACAACGTTAACTCCCATGCAGTATCCAGAGCCTATTGTGAGATTTGGCAATTTTGTGATATTTTTTGTTTTGAAATGTAATATTAAAGTTGTATCCCCTAAGAAATTTGCTGATCCTTGTCTTATGAACTGCATTGCTAGGAGTCAAGTTCCCTTTCTTTTGACTGAGTTTCCATTAAAGGAGGACTTTATATTAGTTCTTTTAGTTTTGATAATTCAATTTATCTATTTCTAGTTCAGGGTTAATTGATTTCTGGCCATTTTGAAGTTTCAAATATCAAGGTGACTTTCAAGCTATCAGAGGAAATACATAATTTGGAAATCCAAAAATGTATGTCAGGAAATAAATCCCCGATAAACATTTTATTTGCTCACATACTAAAAACTGGCCTTGTTGGAATGACTTTGAAAAAAGAATTTGTTTGATGCTCTTCATAGAGTGAGGTTCCAGAAATGTAGTACTTTTCAAAGAAATATTCAATAGCTCCATGAGCATGAAAAACTCTAAGCTTCTGTTAAGGCAATCTTTTTCTTTGTTGCTGTGATTATGACACCCATCATGTGCACTTGATCTTCAAACTTCCTTCAGCTCTTCAACTAAGTGTTCCATCTTATGTGTCAAAATTAGAGTACCTTGATAAAGATGAATACAACAGAAAAGCCACTACAACTGCCACAGTAAGAATAGCTAATGCAAAGGAAAATGACAAAACTGAACAGAAGTTCCTATCTGTTCAAAAGTGAATATAAACCACTCAAGTATTTGGATAGTACAAAGAAAACATAAAAGTACTCATAGTGGAACACTCAAGCCAAGCCCAAATCCCATGCAAAAATCAATGACAGCATAAAGTTGCTATGCTCTTAAGGTGCTGCTAATTAACTGAACCTCAAACCCAAGTAGAGAAGCTGTTTATTGAAAAAGCATTGGTTCTCTAGTTTGATTTCAGGTTACTGGTTCCCAGAGGAAAAGGCTGAGAAATGAAATATAAACTAACTGTAGCTAATTAAAAAGTACGATATACAAATGATATGACTAGCATATACACTAGTAGTATTATTGTAGCCATTTTGTGGGTACCTGTCGGCCATAATGATGCTTTGGGTTGCCATGTGCTCAGGTGTTTCATCTAATCAAGATGCTAATGTCCATGGTGATAAGATGCCCATTCAGGTTTGCCCTAGGTTTTCTCTCTTCCACCCCCATTAAGCCAGTATTTAAGTGAAATACCTAAAGAAACTGAAAGGATAATCAATGATAATGACTATATAATGATAATTAATGGCACATCTATTTCATTTCTAGCTATTTTGTTTCAGGAATGGAAATGTAAAGGAGAGGGACACATGGCCATTAAATATAGTTTGAATAGTATATTTCATTTTGTTTAATAAATCTTTGGCATTTAGCTTTTTCCTCCAGTAGTCTGAAAGGATACCTAGCTAGAGATTTTGGTAAAGTGAAAATCCATTTAAAGAGAATCGTTTTAATTAACATATTGATAACAGAACAAATGGAGAATCCTTTAACAATTCTTAGAAGTAAACAGATTTTTCAAATACTCTTCTAATTCAGCTTTTGCACGTGCTTTTGTTTACCATGTATACAGTGAGCATTTTAATTCAACAATCACAATTGAAACTTGTATTTATTTCTGTTTCCCAAATTAGCAAAGTGTATG